>APFE030627556.1:116487-127322 GCA_000404065.3 Pinus taeda
TATAGCCTAAGATTCATTTGCTTTAAATTCATATCATTGATAAGAGACTTAGAGAGATCCCTCTCATGCTCAATAGGGCTAGCTACTGAGCTGAAGTGATTTGAGTTTACCCTTGTCGATTTCCTTTTCAACCTATGAGATTGTAAGGACTAACATTTTTGGTGTCGTTGCCGGGGAACGAATGTTAAATTATCCCTGGGAAAAATATTAAGAGCTTTCAAGAACTGGTTTTGTACCTCTCAGTTTCCAATATTCGAAGATAGGCTGAATTCATAAATCTCATCAGTTTAGGGTGTATACATTTTGGCTTCCAAAAGGCATACCAAGTCCAATCCTAACCCAAATCCACCCTTTATTGTTGAATACCTTAAAAGACTGCTCAGAAAACTTAGACTACCTATCACTGAAAGTGTAGTTCAAAAAATTAAAAGAACAACTTCTCTTCCTAAAAAACTATTCGCCTTTAAGAAAATTCCATTCGAAGAGCAAATAGAATTATCACTTACAAGGTCTAAGTCTGACTCTTGCATCTCTGTTACAACATTAGAACCTTTAAAGGTTGAAACTCACTCTCTTTCTTCAGAATCTTTGTCTGCTAAGACTGATCATGAAATGTGGCTAAACTTTGATAAGCTTCAAAGCCTTGCTGACCAACTCCAAATCACAATCGAAAAAGCTTTTGTTCAATACCAACTTGAATACTTAGCCATAGCTTCATCCTCTTTTTCACCTCCAAGCTCATCTACCACATCTCCTAAAGCTTTAGTTTCATCATCTTTCTTGCCTCCTCCATTCATTCCATCCTTGCCTCTACAACCCATTTTAGTAGTTTCATCATCCTCATCAGAACTTGTACTTACACAACCCATTGTAACACCTTCACTTACACAACCCATACTTACATAACCCATTGTAACACCTTTACTTCCTCCAGCAGTCATGGAAATATTTTCACCTCTTTTACTACCTGCTCAACTTACTGCTTTGCCTCAGAACTATGGTCAAAGACTTCCTTTATTTGATGGAAGTGCAGAAATTACAGCTCGGCAACATGTTGAAAAGTTAATAGACTTCATTGATTTAGAAGAAATTGATGAGGAGAATGCTAAAATGAGGATTGTCGCTCAAAGTTTCTCAATAGATGTTAAGAAATGGTTTCAAAGTTTGGCTGCAAATTCCATTAACAGTTCTCAAAGATTGACTTAATTATTTCTAGCTCGTTGGCAAGAAAAGGAAAATCCATTACAGATATTGGCTTAATATAATTCAGTGAAAAGGAACCCCAATGAAATAGTTCAAGGATTCACATCAAGATTTAATACAGGGTAAAATTCTATACTTGATGATATTAAACCTCCTCCTAGTTTGGCTCTTCTTCATTATCCTAATTCTTTCGATCCAGAGATGGCCTATCAACTCAAAGAAAGAGACCCAACTACTCTTGAAGAAATGTAGTGGAATGAAATCAGTGTTGAAGTCAATCTACTCATTAAGAACTCAAAATCAAAGCCAGAGAGGGTGGAAAAGAGAGTTGTTTTCAGAGAAGAACTTGCATCATCTTCTGATGCAAAGCTTGACAGCTAAAAACTATAGAAAGGATGATGGATAAAATATCCGTAACTGATCGACAAGCTGAACCATCAGTGAGGAATCCTAACTTTCACAGACATTAGCAACAGCAGTTCAGAAATCGATAGAAAGAGAGGTGAAATCAAGATCCTCAAGGTCAAGTGAAAGCTCCATTTTAGCAAAACTTTACTGAAATCCAAGAAGAAGATGAAGAGGAGATGGTAGAAGCAAATCACTTCTTTCAAGAAGATGAACTGCCTACTTTACTAACTGAAGAAGATTAGTTTTCTGAAGACTCTTTTATACCAGATGACCAACAATTTGTGCTTGCAAGCGAAGATCTATGGGTTGATAGGACTGAGGAGTACCAAAGAGTATATCAGAATTCCCTTAGTCATCTCCAAAAGCAGTACAATTTGGGAAACAGAAATGTGCCTATTGCTATAATTTAGAAAAGGCAAAATTTGCAAAAGGACGCACCAAGCAAAGAATCCCCTCCTATAAGCCAGAATAAAGACAAAACTATTGTCACATAGAATTGGGATAGAAACTCAAGCTAAAGGTCAAACAAAAAGGAAGGACATCACTTCAAAAGAGGTAGAAAAGCAATCTAATCTTTTTAGTTTGGAAAATGAAATTTCTAAATTAAAGATAGCCATTCCCCTCACTGAATTGGTAAGGAATGACAAATACAAATTGCAAATTGCAAAAATGCTTAGGGTTGATTAGATGTCTGATACAGTCAATGTAGCTAATGATGAGCCAACCATCCTTTTTGGTCCAGCCTTAGAAGGAGCTCTTGAAGATAGTGAAATGCCTCCTTTTTATCTGAGTCTTAAACTTCGTGACCTTATCCTTCATAATGCTATGTTAGATTCTGGTGCCTCTCATAATTTTATGCCTAAAGCCATCATGGATAAACTAGGACTGAGCATCACCCGACCTTACCATGATCTTTATTCTTTTGATTCTGGAAGAGTGAAATGCCTTGGCCTTATTAAAGACTTGGTAGTGTCCTTAGACCAAATCCTAGCCAAAAATGTACTTATGGATGTTGTAGTGGCTGATATTCCTTCTAGGTTTGGCATGTTACTTTCAAGATCTTCGGGAGAAAAATTAAAGGGCAGTCTACAGCTTGACTTTTCGTACGCCACTATCCCTGTTTTTGGACAGCTCTGGAAACTTTATAGAGAAAAGAAGATGAAATTTATGATCAGTAGTAAAGACAAGCCAGTCAATCATCCTATACATGCTATTCACATTCATCTTGATTCTTTCATTCTATTTAGTGATATGGATTTTGTTGATGAAGAAAGTCAGTTAGTAGAAATTTCAGAAGTTCCTAACCTAATGGGAAGCATACATGAAACTATCACAGCAAAAAGTAGAGAGGTCGGTGAGAAACCTAGAAAACCTACAAATCCTATTGAGGAGATTCAAATAATAGTGCAAAAAACAGAAAGTTCTGAGCTAGCCATTCAATATCCTCAAAATCAAGAAATTCAAATTTCATAAATTCTTTTTCCAGAGGAAGAAAATGGTCTTTGGACCATGGAGTTTAATGGTGCATCAGGAAGAGAAGGAACAGGAATTAGTGTTTGGATACTTGGGCCATTACATCAACCAAACAAAATCCCTCCAAATGTGAGAATGAGTTCTTACAAGCTCGCATTTGAATGTTCGAATAATGAGGCGGAATATGAGGCATTGATTGTTGGCCTCAAAATTCTGAAAAAGTTGCGAGCAAAAAATATTTTTGTTTATGGCAACTCCAAGTTAGTGATCAAGCAAGTCAAAGGGGAATACCATGCCAAACACCCAAGAATGAGAGCTTATCGCAATGTTGTACTTGATATTCTCAAAACTTTTCCAGAATATACATTATCTCTTATTCCTAGAACTCAAAATCTCATAGCTAATTCACTTGCCACTGCAGCCAATATGGTGAAAATTCCTTTTCATTCTAATCATAAATACTCCATCCATGTTAAGCATCGCCCAGCTGTCCCAGATAACATGAGGTATTGGCAAGTATTTGGTGATGATCTATACAATATTAATGATTCCCACACTCATTCAGCTAACGCTGAAGTATTACAGCTCAAAGACAACAACACTCCAAGAGGCTTGGTGTGTTTGGAAGAGTTATTTGACAAGGATGATATCACCAAGAAACCCACCATGGTTCCTACTGAAAAAGGAGTAGAAGATGTTAATATTGGCACAGCTGAGAATCCTCAATTGTCAAACTATCAAAGTCTCTATCTCCTTAAACAAAAGGTAAGTACATGTCTTTAATGAAGGAGTTTGTTGATGCATTTGCTTGGGATTACTCAGATCCGAAAGTTTATTATAAAAGTATCATTCATCACATCATTCCTATAAAGCAGGATCAGAAGCCATTTCACCAGAAATTGAGAAGAATCAACCCCAATTTGCTACCATCAATTGAAAAAGAGGTAAATAGACTTTATAAGTCTGGAATAATTGTTCCCATTTGGTTTTCTGAATGGATGTCTAATCTAGTACTTATGAGAAAAAAGATCAGGGAAATTCGTCCATGCATTGATTTCAAAAATCTCAATAAAGTGTCCCTGAAAGACAACTATCCTCTGCCTAAGATGGATCACATATTTCAGAAGGTGGTGGGATCCTCTAGGATGTCATTGCTTGATGGATACTCTGGGTACAATCAAATTCTAGTACACAAAGACAATCAGCTCAAGACAGCCTTCACAACGCCATGGGGTACATTTATGTATGCCAAGATGCCTTTTGGGTTGAAGAATGCAGGAGCTACTTTTCAGCAAGTTATGGATATAGCATTTGCAAATGAAAATGATATATTTCTCGTTATTTATCTTGATGATCTAACAATATTTTCAAAATCTGATGAAGATCACTTGCATCACTTGAGGATTGTTTTTCAGAAATGCAAAAAATTTGGCATCTCACTTAACCCAAAGAAGAGCTTGTTTGCTATGGAAGAAGGTAAGCTGCTAGGACACATCATCTCTAAAGATGGCATCCGCATTGATTCTGCCAGAGTGGAGGCTATTCAGCAATTAGACTTCCCTGGGAATAAGAAAGAGATTCATTCGTTCAATGGGAAAATTATTTTTTTGAGGAAATTTATTCCTAATCTAGTTGAGCACTTGAAAGAAATGACAAATATATTGAAGAAGGACGGTGAGGTGAAGTGGACTTTAGAGGCTTAGAAATCATTTCATGCGGTAAAATTTGCATTATCTACTACTCTTATTCTAATTAGCCCAGATTATACCTCAGATTTCATCATTTTCTATTTTGCTTCTGAGCACACATTAGCAGCAATCCTAATGCAAAAAAAAAAGATCATAAAAATGAGCAGCCTATAGCATTCTTCATTCGCACCATAAGAGATGTAGCATTGAGATACAATATTATTGAAAAACAGGCGTTGGCATTAGTAAAAGCCCTCAAAGATTTCTACGTTTATATTCTACATTCACATATTATTGCTTATGTCCCTACTGCAGCAGTAAAATAATTTCTTGTACAAACAGATCCAGAAGGCAAAAGAGGAAAATGGATTGCAGCAATGTTATAATATGACCTAGAGATCAAGCCTACAAAGCTCATCAAAGGACAAGGGTTGGCCAAGCTTATGGCGGAATCAAACCTACATGCACTGGATATTAATTTGATGGCTGCACTATCAGAAGAATCAGAATAAAAGGACCCTTTCATGCAAGTGTCTGATATGTTCATGTCTTCTCCTTGGTACATCGACATTGTCTATGTCTTGTAGCACTTGAATCCTCCTCCAGAATTTCCCAAAGGTAGAGTTAGATCATTGAAACTCAAAGCTTCAAAATATTGTATCTTGGATGGTGTTTTATTTTGGAAAGATCCTAGAGGTGTGCTGCTAAATTGTTTAATAGAAAATGAAGCTAAAAATATAATGAAGCATTTCATAAGGGAGATTGTGGAGGCCATCATTTTTGGAAAACTACAACAAACAAGATCTTAAGAGTTGGTTTCTATTGGCCCACCCTCTTTTCTGAAACATACAAAACAGTGATGAGCTACCATGAGTGTCAAATTTTTCAAGGAAACTTCTGCCATTACCACTACAACCAATTTTGATTTTAGCTCCTTTTCAGCAGTGGGGTCTTTATTTCATTAGCGAAATCCATCCATCATCTTCAGCACAACACAAATGGATATTAGCAGACACCGACTACTTTACAAAGTGGATTGAAACTATCCCAACCATGCAAGCTACTGATTCTGTCATCATTCAATTTCTGGAGTCTAATATCTTGCATAGATTTGGCTACCCACAAAAAATAATAACACAAAATGCTGCTGCTTTCAAATAAAAAAGAATGGTGGATTTTTGTGCCAAATATCATATTGTGCTAGGACATTCCACTGCATATCATCCACAAGGGAACAGCCTGGCTGAATCTTCCAAAGAATCTCTGGTCAACATCATCAAGAAGGTCCTGGAGGCAAACAAGAAGAATGGGCATAAAAAACTCATCAATTATTTGTGGGCGGACAGGGTCAGCACCAAAAATTCAATAGGTATGTCTCCTTTCTAGCTGGTATATGGAGTTGACACAGTATTTCCTTCATCTCTTGTTGTCCTAGTAATGAAAATCCTACAAGAATTGGATAGTGAAACTAATGACATACAAAGGAGAATAAACCAAATGATTCATTTACAGCAGACAAGAGAGGAAGTTTTTTAGAACACATCCAAACTCCAAGAGAAAATCAAAAAGATTTATGATCGTAAAACCAAGGAGGACAATTTCAATTTGGGAGATGTAGTCCTTCGGTGGGATGCTAGAAATGAAGACAAAGGTAAACATGGTAAGTTTGATAACTTAACCATACAAAATTTCTGCATTTAGAGGAAAGAATTCTTTCTTGTTGGAAGAGATGGATGGAAGAGACTATTCAAGAGGGGCGACCAATGGTAGGCTTCTCAAGCACTACTATGTCTAAAATCCAGAAAAGTCGTCATCACTGTATATACTGGTGTATTTTACTTCTACCATTTTAGATAACTACCATTAGAGTTTGAAGCCCGAAGTGAAGGCCCTAAGGCTCTTTCAGTTAGTATTGTTTTCATTTTTTTAGTTCTTTTGTGAGTCAAAAAATTAGTTTTTATGCATGTTGACTCCATTTCCCAATGAATAAGGCTACCTGGTCTACGGTGTTCTTGAAACCTCCAAGGAGCTGCCATCCCCAGTTGGAGCCAATGTTAGTGTCAGTCTTGTTAGCCTGTCACCTAGATCAAAAAAATGCTTTTACTGGTATTTTTAGGCTTTCATCATCAATTTTTTCTGTTACTAGGTTTACACAGCAAATTTGGTCATTGTATGGTCAGTCCAAGATAGAGTCATTGTCTAAAATTTTACTCATGCTGATTGCTTGTCATATACCATGAAAATTGGTCAACTCATCATTATCATTCCATTAGGTCTTAAGTCATCCATTAGGTCATAAGGGTCCCCAAGGTCCACCATTTCCATAAAAAGTCGGAAATAAGTCAAACTTGACAAAGCAAAGAGTTCAAGAAATGAAACATGATTTATTTACATTTTCATGACATCAAAAGGTTTTAGGAGAAGAAAGCACCAGCACTTAGCAGATGCAAAAAGCACATTTGCAAAGGCAAGGTAAAAGCTGCCTTTAGAAAAGTGAAATCAATTCACAAAAGAGGATTAGCTTCTTTTCTCTTTTTGAAAATGTGAAGAAATTACCCCTATATAAACTCAAAATGATTCAATACATTTTCATTCATCTCTCATTCACTCCTCATCATCGAGCTCACTCGCTTAAAAAAGCAAAAAATCCATTTCCCTAGGAGAATTTGGTCAAAAATTGCAGGCGTTGCGCGTAGATACATTGTGTTGTGCTTTTGAGGCAGGCGCTGCACGTAGGAGAACTACGTTGTGCTTTGGCGCTACGCATAGAAGAACTGCACTGCACACAGGATAGAGTGCCAGAAAAACGCCCAAACTTTCCCCAAATTCAAAATTCTTTCTTTCAAACTTGGTCAAATTGTTTTCTAAGCCTGAGGAACAAGTAAGTACATCATTTCCCTTGATTTCTGCTTTCCCATTTGCATTCCATGTCGATAATATCTCAAGCTAGGATTTGTAGCAAAAGTGCCATGGGAAATGCTAGGGTAGAAATGGTCATCACAATTTTTTATCTCCTAAACATGTAAATTGACTTTCTACACCTGCACACATGTATGATGAGTCACCTTGACCAGTCCATCCACCTCCAAATCAAGTTTAAACACTGAAAAAACAAAACCCTATCTCATTCCTTTAGTTATTTTGGCAAAATCACATCATATAACTTCTTGGTCTCACTTACTAGCAGCCACATTCGTTCACCATTTTCCTCACTCATTTTCATCAGTTTCTCAAAACCATTGCATCTTTCACAAAACCCCTCCCATCATTTTATCAAAATCCCTCATATATAACTTCATTTTCATACTCACCTCACATCTATTTCACTTCTTGCTGCTAGGATTTTGTGTCATCTTGGAGATTGATTCTTCACCAGAGAGAAAGAGACAACACAAAGGAGGGAGGATTCTCAGATATGAACCATCAAATTGCAATCAGATCAACTCCTATCCTTTCATCAAGAAATGCTTTGAAGATGTTCACTATTTGGAATTTTGCAAAAGAGTAAGTGAAGTAGGGTTTTATGAGCAGCTGACAGATTGGGTGTCTACACACTTGAAAGGGGAGACTATTGTCATTGCTGGTATTGAGTTTAGCTTCTCAATGACCTCCATCTCACTAGCAACTGGCCTACCAGAAAATGGTGAATACTGGTTCAAAGGAATGAATCTAGACCTTGAAAACTACAAGCCCTTCTTAAAGACTCCATACAGAGACACACATACTCACCTTTTGCCTTTCATATATTTGCTTGAGAAGTATGCTCCTTTAATGAAGACCATCATGAGGTTATTTACTTTTGAAGGTAGATTCTCAAGGTTGTATGCATATCACATTCGCCTCTTGATGCACTTCACATCTCAAAGCCACTCAACATGTGCAATTACTTGTTCAGGAGTATTTCAAAAATGTCTGAGAAGATACAATTAAAGGACAAAGAGCACTGTCCAAGCCAGTTCCATCATAATCTCATCAAAACGATTGTCCTTCATCAGTTGGTAGAGAGGGGTATGGCTTGGGAAGCCTTCTTAGAAACAACTCTAAAATGGCATGAGGAAATTGCAGCATCTCAGTCCACAAGTGCACCAAAACAACAAACAGAGATGGGATCATTTAGCAAACCAACAGAGAAGATTCAACTACATAGGCCAGTATAAGAAAGTGCAGAGGCTTGTGTTTTTCTCTCACAAAGAGAAAGTAGCCAATCCTTCTTCATCGACAAAGCAGGCATCAACAGCAAAGGGTAAGAAGACAATTGAGCATGAATTACAAATCATTGATCTAGAAGGGGAAGATGAGATTTCAATCATGAATCAGACCATCAGGGACAAGGACTACCAAATCAAGGAGTTGGAAATAAACATGGAAAGAGCCAAGTTCATTATATCATTCCTTGAACAAGAAAATAGTCAACTCAATGCAAAAGAGTTGATCTTAGAAAAGGAAAAAAGCCAAGTTATTGGAGCAGGTTGGAAAAGGTAAGGAGATCATAGAATCAAGCATGCCTGAAGGAACAAAAGGTACAAGAAAGAGGAAAATACCAACAACCAGAGGTCTCAAGGAAGCTTTGCAAGAGGAACAAAAACAAATATTGCTTAATGCAGACCTTGACCTAGAAGAGAGGATTGCCCTTGAGGTACCTCAAGATAAAGAATATTGGCTCAATAGGGTGGATGAACATTTGGAAAAGCTCTTGGAGAAGGCAAATAAAGATAATCAAATTCTCAGACACATGGCACATCATTATCAAGCTCAAAACATGATCGGTAATGTCAGAGTGAAACAGCTCAAAAACAAGCTCAAGGAGACCAAAAAATAGCAAAAGGATGAGAGAAACTTGGAGATGCTTGCTGAAGCATCCATTAAGCTTTAAAAAACTCATTTTTGCACCTTCCCTCCAATTTTGAGCCGATTCTAAGCATTTTGAGTTTTTTGAGAATTTTTTGTCTAAGTTCGGAAAATTGGCCTTTCCAGATTTTTCCTCAGGCATCCATTTGAAGAAAAGTTTATATTTTTTGAAATGTCTTGGCATCGTCTAAAAACCCATTTGCCTAGATTTTGCAGAGGTGGCTTATTTTGGGAGAAAAAGGCAAAATAGTGGCAAAAAACTAGCATTCTGGACCATTTTTTGACAGGGGTTGCGCTTTTGGAGCGACCTTGGGAGAAAGGATTTTTGAAGGTTTTCTCATGCTCCAAATTCAGAAATTCAAACTGTTCTAGAAACTAGACTTGAGGGCTAGTTGACCGTTCTCTCATATTTTCATTTTTACCTCTTGAAGGCACCTGAAAATCAGCTCAAAGTTGGCACTGCACTTCTGCATTTTCTGTGTTTTCAAATGTAAAATTTCATTGTGTAAAATTTCTAGTTTTTAGTCAAACTTGGTCAAAGTCAAGATTCTCTTTGTAATTGCACAAGTTACGAGGCTGGGTGATGTAGGCATGAATAAATGTATAGGATAGATTGTTTTTATGTTCATTAAGCCTCATAAAAGAAGAAAACTCCTAATCAAACTCTTCATGAGGTGTTTGAGTTGCACCTTCTCACTCTCACCTGTTGGTTGAGAGAATCTTGGAGTCAGTTCCTCCACCAAGGAATTCAACTCCTGGAGATGGGAAAGTGGTCTAGGATATTCTATAAGCAATACTTCACATCAGGAGAAGAGGGTTGAACTTTTTGTAAAGGAGGCTTGCATTGTAATCATCTTTCAGCTAATACAGAGACATGTTGCAGCGATTTTCAAGGAACTCTAGCCAAGTGAGTTCATGGTGTTTGTGCTTCACTCTTTTTGTTTTATCATGGTCTAAACATTTTTACATACATTATATTTCTTCTCTTTATTAATACCTGTTTGGTCAATTTAGTGATGTCTAAATTGCAACTTTTAAATGTCAACCCGGGGCTCGTAAGCTAATGAAGTGAGGTGTATTGTATGTACTTAGGCAACTGTTTCTTAAGCTTTTGTCGTTTTTAACTTTTTAAGTTTTTTTTCAAGTATATCTCTCCTATTGTGATGTGATGGAAATGAAATAAAGCAAGTGAAGTGTGTGAGATTGTGATGAGCT
>APFE030627556.1:137383-148576 GCA_000404065.3 Pinus taeda
AAAAAAAAAAAAAAAAAAGATACCCATAACGCCATCTCTATCCAGGAAATGGCAAGGCTAGGCAAATCCACCATCAATCTAGGCAATCCTCCATGTTAATGATGGGTCATAACCAAGAAACCACATGCATCAGCCATGCATGCTAAAACTTGCAAGGAAATCATACATGCAACTCCGTACCTACAATCAAAACTCGTTGTAGCCGTTAATCTCGATGTCCTCTTGCACTTTCCTGCTCTTCCTTTTCCTTCTTTCTCCAAATCCCAAGTACACCACACTCCTCCAAAAGTGCTCCAAGAAAACTCTAAGTGTCTAAGAGTATGAGAAAGAGAGATTAGAAAATGAGATCTCCAAAACTGAACTAATAAAAGACTACAAACTAATCCTCAAAAGCCTTTTTATTAATGAGGCCCTATTTTCTTCATTTTCCATTATTTTCCTTCACTTTCCTCCTCACATGCAACCTATGACCTTTCACCTCCCTTTACTCCTATTTTCCCTTATTTTCATAAATAAAATGGTAATTAATGCCACTATTCCTTTGTAAAGCCTTTGCCATTGCCTTTTCCAGTTTCCATATCCATTAATTAATCACAAGTGATCTCCATCACTATGTTTTTGCCCAACATTCAACTTGGAATACGTGTCACATGACCTTGATTATTATTTTGCCTTTATTAACTTTATTACATGGAATTTTGACTACAGTTGTTACAACATCTTATCATCCGTAGACATATGGACAGACATAGTGGGTCAACAGGGTTTTAGAGGACATGTTGAGGATGTATGTTATGCACCAGCAAAGGAAGTGGGAAGAGTATCTTCCACTGGTGGAGTTTACTTATAACAATGGGTATCAGGAGTCACTGAAGATGAGTCTATTTGAGGCACTTTATGGGCAGAGTTGTAATACTCCCATCAGTTGGAGTGATCCAGTGAACAAGGTATTGTTTGGACCATAGATGTTTGTAGAGATGGAACATGAAATGCAAGTTATCAAGAAGAATCTAAAGGCAACACATGATAGGCATAAAAGTTATGCAGACAAGCACAGGGCACTTAAGGAGTTTCAGGTTGGGGAGCATTTGTACTTTTGCATCAAACCCAAGAGGAATTCCTTGAGGATTGGATCATGTGCCAAGTTGGCACCTTGGTATTACAGGCCTTTTAATATACTTGAGAGGATTGGACCAGTTGGCTATAGAATTGCACTACCTCTAACGGTGAGATTCCATGATGTTTTCCATGTTTCGTTGCTTAAAATATATGTGAAAGATGTTGATCATGTGATTTCTTGGTATGTATTGCAGGTGGATCCAAAAGGAGAATTCCAGTTGGAACCTCAATTCATTTTGCAACAAAAACAACTCATGCTATGGAACAGAGAAATCGAGCAATTTAGAGTGTAATGGAAGCACTTTGGGTCAGATCAAGCGACATGGGAGATGGTTGATTAGATGCAAGTTATGTATTCTTCATTGTTTATTGATTGAGGCAAAGGAGTTTTGGTATATGTATATATTTACATATGGTTGTTGTTGTAAATATCATAATAAGTTGTGTTATAAAGATCCAATATGAGGTATGGTTGTCATGTTGTTGTGTTTGTCATGTTGGTTTGGCTTTTCAGCAAGTTCATTGTAAATATTGCATCGAGCCGAATTATAAAGCTCCATGCGTAGTAGATTTTGATTTTCAACAGTCTTGCTGGTCATAGATGTCATTGAACACTGAGGACAGTGTTCCCCAAAGGGGAGGGGTCTGTAACCACCCTGGGTTAAAATTTCATGTAATAAAGTTAATAAAGGCAAAATGAGACCAAGGTCATGAGACACATATTCTAAGTTGAATGTTGGGAAAAATATCCTAGTGGGTGTTCATTTTGGTTTATTATGGCTAAGGGAAATTGTCAAAGGCTTTGGAAAGGAAAGAGGCATTAATTGTCATTTTATTTGTGAAAATAAAAGAAAATAGGAGAAAAGGAAGGTGAAAGGTCATAGGTTTTCATGAGAAGAAAATTGAAGGAAAAAAAGAAGAAGAGGAAAATGAGGAAAATAAAGGCCTCAATAATAAAAGGCTTATGAGGATCAACTCGTAGCTTTTGTCAAGTTAACCTTTTGTCAGTTTTAGCTTGGAGCTCTCTCTCTATTCCCTCTCTCTCTCATGATCTTGCACACTTAGAGCATTCTTGGAGCACTCTATCATTGGAGAAAGTAAGCAAAAGGAAGGAAAAGAAAGCAAAGGAAAGCAAGGATCAAGCAATTAAATGTTGGATCAAGTAGCTTCAATGGGAATACTTTTAGGTAATAGGTTGCATGTGTGATTTCCCAACATGTTTGCTAATGCATGGTACTTGCATGTATGTATTTGGTTCTTTTTTTGTCATGGCATGGGTTTTTCCAGGTGTGACAGTGGTTCCAACCTTGCCTTGCCATTTCTAGATAGTCATGGTGTGATGGGGTTCTTTCATTAGTTTGAGCATTGGATTGTTGGATAGTTTTTGAACCGGATGAGGTGATCTTAGGAAAATTCCCAAGGGCCTAGGAATCCCTTGACTGGTTTTGGCGGGATTGTGGTAAACATTGAATGTGGAGATGGGAATACTCCTCAAGGTATTGGTGAATAAATCTAGAGGCATCCAAGTTTGTTTAGGGCCTAGTGATCCCTTGACCGGTTTTGGTAGGATTACGATAAAGCCTAGTAGTGTATATTCTTCTTTTGGGCCTATTGATCCCTTGACTGATTTTGGCTGGATTACGGTAAAGACTCATTGTATAGGTGCTTATTTCAAGCCTAAGATTCCCTAAACCAATTTTGGTGGGATTGTAGTAAAGCCTGAGGAAGCCATGGTTATTTTGTTGTGAGTCTCACGTTCATGCTTAGAATATGACATAGGGGTGAATGGATGAAAGAAAGATTTAGAACAATGTTGAGGGTGCAAGTGGAATAAGCAGGTTGCCACCAATATCCATAAGGATCAATCCTCCCCCTTAAGAAGTAATGGTCCCCATTGCATTGAGTGTCTCCATGGTGTGAGGAAACTTTTGCTGAACTTGGTCCATGGTGAGCAGCCACTTACCTTAGTGCAAGAGCTGGCTAGTTTTGACAACCTAATATGTTTGGATCCTTTATTAGTGAGTGTTCTTAATATGCATGTCCATGATCTAATCAATTGTGGCCTGTTCAATGCAATCTCGGTTGATCTATGGTTGTGTCAAATGCTTAGAAATGTTTGTTGTGTCCAATAATGGTGGAATGTACAACTAAAGGCGGTCCACATTGAATACTTAGTTCAAGACAAGGAATGGGGGGATACTTAGCTCAAAATTGTTTTCACCCACAACCTTGGTGATGTTATAAGGCTCGAATCGAAGTGGTTGAAGCTTCCAATGGGCCCTCACAATGCATTCCTTCTGTAGATGCAACCAAACCTTGTCACCCACTTGAAACTTATGGGGCACCCGATGTTGATCATGACATTGTTTGTACTTATTATTGGCTTTATGCAAGATATCATGAACCTATTGGCAGATCTATTGAATGCATTCAATAAAAGTGACGGCCTTAACAAATTCAGATTGAACATGTGCATATTTTGTTTGTGTAGTTCTAAGAGGCATTACAACATCAATGGGACACAATGGTTGAAATCCTAGGCCTACTTGAAAGAGGTTGTGGCCAATTGAGCTATGGAGGGATTGTTGTAGTGGTGTTGCACATAGGGTAGACTCTCATCCCATGTTTCTCGATGCTTATAGTTGTACATGTGTAGTATGTGCACTATCATCTTGTTGATGACCTTTTTTCGCCCATCAATAAGGGGGTGGAATGCGGTCGACTTTGTGAGCTTGGTGTCCAATAATGACTAGAGGCTTGCCCAAAATGCGCTTAGGAACCTACTATCCTGATTTGATATAATGGTTTGTGAGATCCCAAAATGTACCCACACTTGTTCAAAGAATAACTTGGCAATGGCTTCTGTTATGACACTTTTCTTGTAGACAACTAATATGACCATCTTAGAAAATCTATCAACGACCACAAACACAGTGATTACCATGCTTGTTAGAAGGAAGGCAAGATGTATAGTTCATGGAGACAGATTGCCAAGGTTGGATAGGAGTAGGAAGAGGAGTGTATAAGCCTTTCTTCTTGATGGTTGTCTTGGCGATGGCATAAGCAGTGCAAGATCTTATATATTTTCCAACATCTTGTAGGAGTTTTAGCCAATAAAAATACTTTTGTAGTACTGCCATTGTCTTCTCCACACCAAAGTGTACTACAACCCGACTATAATGGGCCTCCCAAATTATCTTGGCATGCTCACTTGAAGGAACACAAAGATGTCCCAAATAACACAATAGTCCATCCTAAAGGTGGAAGTCTAGAACTTCCTTTCCGGTCTTGAACATCATGTAGGTGGCAATGAATTTAGATTCATTTTCATATAGTTGCGGCCATCAAGAGGTCTCGTGCCCATAATAGTTGAGAATTGTACTTAGTGCCACAATTAGGGGCTGACTGAGGTAGTTTGTAATGTGATTGGTGTTATGCTTCTTGTATTTAATGTTCAAATGGAAGTGTTGCATGTATGTGGACCATTTCTCATAGTGATCATTCTTCAACTTCCCCTAATTCTGCATAAATTGAAGAAGTCAATGATCCATGTGGATGATCGTCTCCTTCAACATAATATAATGTTTACATTGTTGGTAAACCTACATGATAAAAGATGTTTCCTTATCATAGGTGGGGTACCTTTGAACCGTATCAGAGATAATCTCATTGTGACAGGCCATTGGATGCCCTTGTTGAGTGAGAACTTCATCAATAGCATAATCATAGACATCGATCTCAATCTAAAAAGGCTATTATAGGCCTGGTAAGGTAAGGACTAGTGTATAGCAAAGGTAGTGTTCCATCTCAATGAATGCCTTATGTTGTGACTCAAATCAAAAAAACTTTGCTTTTTCTCTGCCCTTGGTAACTTGAATCAAGGGCCAGGTGATATGAGAGAACCCCAAGATGATTATGTAATAGAAATTAGCAAGACCGAAGATGCTACAAAGCTCTATTAGAGTCGTCAAGGATGACATTTCTCGAATGACTTGAATCCTATATGGATCCACATGCATACCTTATTCATCAATTATGTAGCCCAAATATTGGACTTGTTCCATGACAAAGGAGCTTTTCTCTAGGTTGGCACATCACTTGTGTTATCGCACGGTTTGAAGGACGTGCCAAAAATGTTGCAAGTGCTCTTCCCAACTCTCGTTGAAGTTGAGGATATCATACAAATATATAACCATGAACGAGTTGGTTAAAGGCCATAATATGTCATCCATTAGCCTCATAAAAGTTGCATGTGCATTTTTCAAACTTAAGGGAATGACCAACCATTCAAAGAGGCCCTCCTTGTACTTAAAGGCAGTCTTCCATACATCTATTGGTTCTACTAGAACTTGGTGATAATCGGACTTCAAATCAATCTTATTGAAGTACTTAGCCCCCTTGAATTGGTCAAGAAAGTCATCAATCCATAAGATCTATGTATTCCTAACTGTTATTTTTTTTTTAGTGCCTGATAATCAATGCAAGGTCTTTAGGTCCCATATTTCTTTTGCAAGAGTACAATTGGGCTCCCACCAAGGTGAGGAACTTAGTTGGATGTGCCATTTTTGTAGAATTTCTTAGATCTATCGCTTGATTTCTTCATTTTCCTGAAGAGAGTGATGGTAGATTGGGAAATTAGGTAGAGGTGCATTAAGGGTCAGATTATTCAAATGGTTGACTTGATAGTGCAAAGATACCCATATGGGTGAGGAGAAGATGTCCTTGTACTCTTCCATGACCTTATCCACTTGCTTTTGTTGTACGAAGGAGTCCTTTCTAGAGGCCATGGATGTGTCCATGATCTTCACCTTACTTTGAGAGTGAATCAAGAAGAAAACAAATTTCCTAGTCTGGGAGATGATCTTACTACATTGCTTAGTAAATATTAAATAAATGGTGGTATGTGGGGCTACCTTCGATATCCTATAAAGGTTTCTTCCCAAAGTAATACTAGCAAAATGAGGTTTGGACTCATACACATCATGACACTTCCACAAGTATGGTTGGCCTAATAAAACATCACAAACCTTAAGGGGTGAAACATCACACAATACCTCATCTATGAAAGGCTTTGTTATCACCCTAAAATCTTTGTCTCTAAGATTTGGAAAGTTGCCTTGTTTCTAGTCATAGTCGTATAGGTTTTGAGTCATCTCATCTAAATAAGTGTCATTCTCTTTTCCAAAAAAAAATGGTTTCACAGCCTCATTCCATGTCCTAAAAGCCTCGCCATGTGTTTCGACATCAGTTTGATTGCAAAGGGTTGTTGTTAGTCTTGATCTAGTCTTTCCATGGTTGTTTTAGAGTCTAAGATCTAAAATAGAGTCTTGTTGGTATGGTCAAATAGGTTCAATACTCTATTCTTGCCTATCACTGGTCCCCTATCATGTTTTGAAAGTCATGTGTTTATCCATCTAGAGAAATTTTTAAACTATCTATGAAATCACTGAACTAGGAGTTTTCGTAGCGCGCTACGAAATCCCTGAAAAAGCTTGTTTCATCATAAAAACTTTGCTTTCTGCGTTTACTAGTCAACTTCTAGAAGGGGTCTTGAGCAACTGAGAGCTCAATTTTGAAACATAAAAGAGGTTTTTCTTCCTAACATACCAATCTACAAAAACATCTTTCAGTTTCTTCAAATTCGTTCTGAGGTGGGAGGAATTTATGGTTAAACTTGCGCTACGAAACTGCTGAAAGTCAAGCTTGGTCTTATGGTTTTAACAATATTTTTCAAGATCAGTTTCTGGTTACAGGAAAACGTATTGTGGAATTATGAGAGAGGTTTATCTTCATAAAATCTCCATCTATAATAACCTATCTCACTTTCTTCATAAGTGTTTTCAGTTGGGAGATACTAAGCTTTCATTGAGACCCTAATTTCAGAAAATGGATTTTTCCTGTTTGACACATGTGTTTCAAGGACAGATTCTGGACAGCTGGAGGAATGTTTTAAAAAACCAGGAGAGGTTTTTGTTCTAGACAAAATGGGCTCCAAAAAACTCCTTCAGTTTCGAAAAATGTGTCATTGATGAGGAGATAAAGGCTTTGTCGCACATGTCATTTTCAGGGATCCTAAACCTAAAAACAGGGAAACATGTTCCCTAATTTCTAGGGTTTGTCTTCAGCAGTTAGATGACCACGTGGGAGGCTTCATCAAATTCGACTTCTTGAGGTTGAAATTTGTCAAAGAATGCTTTAAATGCTTATATAAGGTTGTTGTAATCATGATAAGGAGTTACACTCCTAGTTGTATTAGGTCTTTAGGACTGCTAGTTAGCTATCAAATGCATTTAAAAGCTTGTTTTATGGTTAGAATAGGTGTCACTGATGGAAAATTCGAATTCTCTTGATGAGGGATCATGGGATACATGTTGTAAATGCTATATATAAAGCAAGAGGCCTAATTAGCAAAAAGGGGTTGGAGATTTTTGGCCCAGCTGCTGCTTTATGTGAAGGAATACAATCAATAATGCATAAAGGTTTTCTTGAACAACACTGAGTTTGATAGAGTTCTATCCTTTCTTGATGTATGTGTTATTTTAATTACTTGCAGCAGATATTATTGTTAATACTTAGAATTCGTAATCTAATGCTCTGACTTCCTTTAACAATAATATGATTGTGTTTTATACTTGAACCACCAGCACTAGATCACATTGCTATTATTCAAAATTCACTACCATGTGCTTTGATTTCTTTTAGTAATGGAGTGATTGTGTTGAGCAGTATATCTCATTTCTATTACTCAAAACTCATAACCTTATGCTCTGACTTCCTTTAGTAATGAGATGATTGTGTTTTTTAGAATCTTGTGAGTAAACCACCTTTGAACCATCAGCAGTAGATTTCATTACTATTACTCAGAATTCATAACCCTATGCTCTGACTTCCTTTAGTAATGAAATGACTCTTTTGACCTATGTTATTGAGTGAGTTGTCTTTGTTTAAGAACCTTATTTGCCTCAGCTTTCATGTCAAGAAATCTTGCCACTAAATTTATTGACTTGTTGACTCCATAGCCCAATGGTAGCAAGCCTTCATCTTTTTAACCTACAAACATACAAAACCAAGATAGAGTTACCCATCTCTATTATCATTAATCAATATCATTAACCCTTGAGAGAGCCCTCTCAGGCTGAGGAGGCTAAACCTCAGCCAAAAGCTTGGTTTGAAATAGTTACACTGAGATAGTCTGACTAGCAGCCTATCAGGGACGTATTTTGGTGATAACAGGCTTGATGTTGTAGGGCAAGCAACACTGTTGGCTTATGTGGATATCTCACCCTTGATGGATCCACCCGATGGTGTATGGTTGTGGGTGTGGTGTTGTTAGCAGGCCAAACTGCTTAACAACCTCTGTTGAGATGAGGTTCTTTTGACTCCCACTATCGACAATGAATTAGGATGAATCACCCTTCACCCACATTTGTGAGTGGAAGAGACCCTCACTCTCCTCTAGATATTTGGGCTCACTTTTTGGACCTTGGTGGTGGAAATGATGGCACTAAGTTCTGCATTAATTATTTTGTTTCCCTTGTCGGGTTCTAGCTCAAAATCTAAACATGCATACGACTCTAAAGGTTTCATATCGACTATCAGTGTGTGCTTTGCATGACATTTACTTGTGTTGTGATTGGGGCTCTTGTGGAACTCACACCACTTTCTTTGACTTTCCATTGTTATTCTTTGATTGCAACTTCGATGGGTTGTACTGGGTCTTTCCACCTTGACTCTTTCTTTTGTTCTATGATTTGGGGGTGTCATTTCCCTGCTTCAAATTTGTAGATCCTATTAGCATCAGTCTTGTTTTTCTGTCACCAGTGATCAAATTTTATTTTACTAAGCTTTTTAGGAGTCTCAAAATCAAATTTTACCATGTCACTAGGTTTACACAGTAAAATTTGGTCAGTGTTTAGTTGGTCTATGAACGAGTTCTATCTTTTTGAAAATTCACTTATAATGGTCACCTATCTCATTCACATGAAGATGTCATAATAAAATAAATTTCTCTTCATATCAGTCATCATCATCATTATTCCATCAAGTTTTAGGTTTTTCATTAGGTCATTAGGGTTTCCAAGGTCTATCATTATCATCTGTAAAACCAACAGTGAATAAAGCATGATAAACAACTCTTTGACATTAACTTGTTGAGTTTTCACAATTTCATCATGATATCAGTTTGAAAGGCTCAAGAAGAAGAAGTTCCAGTGCTCACAAAGTGAAAATACAGCCCAAGTTTCAGCCTTCTAAGGTGACTCTGTTTTCAAAAGTGAAAAATCAATTTTTCAAAGGTTTGTGGGTCCCATTTCTTTTCAAAAAGGAAATTAATTTGCCTATATAAACTAAAAAGCCCCAAACTCATCTTATTTGCCTCTCATTCATCATTGTGCATCGAGCTCTTCCTTCCATTAGTGAGAAAAACTTGATTTCCTAGGCAGATTTGGCAAAAAAATTCTGGCGCTGCACTTGGTAGGCTGGCATTGTGCTTAGGGACATTGCGTTGTGCTTGGGCTAGAGTAGCTCAAATTCGCCCGAAACTCACCCAAATTGGATTTTTAAGCTTG
This sequence comes from Pinus taeda, assembly GCA_000404065.3. Classification (NCBI taxonomy): domain Eukaryota; kingdom Viridiplantae; phylum Streptophyta; class Pinopsida; order Pinales; family Pinaceae; genus Pinus; species Pinus taeda. The sequence continues at coordinate 147,070 of APFE030627556.1, forward strand.
CTCATCCTTTTTCTTTCAGTCCTAAGATCATCTACAAGTAAGTACATCACCTTACTCACCTTTTTATTTTGCAAGATAAATTCAAGCTAAAGATTTCTTCATTTAGGGTTTCTAGTGAATTTGTCATGAAATGATGATAGGGTTGATGATGTTCATTTAGTTTTCTTGATTTTAAACATGTAAAATCTCATCCTACACCTCTACACATGTTTAATATGTTATATGAACCACTGAACCAACCTCAAAATATTAAATTACTTCACTAAAAGTGAAACCCTAGCTCATTCCTATGGGATTTGGACAGTTTTCCTAGAAACCTTGTTTTTCCCCTTTCACAAATACATTGTCCCTTCATTTCACTTCCTTTCATTTTCATTAGTTTTTCATAGTCCATATCCACCTCTTTCAAATTTCCTTTTCCATTTTTTCAACTCCACCTACCCACCATTTCATTTTTCACTCATCCCTCACTACTTTTTCTCATTTTCCTCCTGCTAGGGTTTTTGTCACCATGGAAGAAGACTCTTCACCAAAGAGGAAGAAACATAACAAGGGAGGAAAAATTCTTAGATATGAGCCATCTAACAACAATGAAATCAATTCATCTCCCTTTTTCAAACAGTGCTTTAAAGATGTGAATTGCTTAGATTTTTGCAAAAGGGTGTGTGAAGTGGGTTTCCATGAGCAGTTGATAGATTGGATTGCTAGTCATTTGAAACATGAAAGTGCTATTATTGCTAGTGTTGAATTCACTTTTTCAGTGGCCTCTATTTAAATTGCTACAAGGCTACTAGATTATGGTGAATATTGATTCAAGGGGATGAACTTAGATCTTGAAAATTATAGACCTATCTTAAAAACACCATACAAGGAAAAACATGCTCATATCATACCTTTCAGTTACCTATTGGAAAATCATGCCCCCTTGATGAAGGTTGTCATGAAATTATTCACATGTGAAGGAAGATTCTCTAGAATATATGCCTATCACATTCAGCTCCTAATGCACTTTACAACTCAAAAACCACTCCATATGTACAACTATCTATGTAGGAGTCTTGCCAAGATGTCAGAGAGGATACATATGAAGAACAAAGAGCACTATCCTAGTCTATTTAATCATAGTATGATCAAGGCTATAGTCCTTCATCAACTTGCAAAGAAGAATATGACATGGGAATCTTTCTTGGAGACAGCTTTGAAATGGCGGCAGCTCAACCTTCTAGCATGCCAACACTGTAGAAATTTTGAATAATTTAACACATATTCAACAGAGATTATCCTGATCATGTACTATTGCGGAAAACATACACAATACATAAGCTCCTCTACGTTGATCATCAATATAGCAGCATCAATAACAATAAACATCAAGGGCATTCACACATTAACACATTATGTATCCCGGGGAAAGCATCTCGCTAAAAACCCCAACTATCTGTATATTAATGATTGAGTCATGTAACATTACACGGCATAATACTTCTCACAAGTATCTCCACCTCTA
>APFE030627556.1:150327-183172 GCA_000404065.3 Pinus taeda
TTGCCTTGCTGCTCAAGGCTTTGCATGCATCTTGAACCTCAAGAGCATACAGGTTCTTGACCCGTGAACCAATCTGCTGCACCTGTCTAGTGATGATGTGTCTAAGGAAAACCTTTCCCTCTTTGAAGACTACATCATAGCCTCTATCTTCCAACATCGCGATCGAAACCAAGTTTCTCTTCAGTCCTGGTACATACTTGACATCGGTCAAGGTAAGGTGAGCTCCATGCTCCCTCCGAAAAATAACCGTGCCTACACCTAAGACACTATACTTCTCATCATTACCCATCCCTATGAGTATCTAGAGATCTTTCTCCTCCAAAGTACTGAACAAAATTTTGTCACAGGTCATGTGGAAAGAAGCTCCACTGTCAAGAAACCAACCATTTCCCACCATGGATGAAACCATGCATGCGAAGAGTGTGAAATCCAACTCAAATTGTGAAGCAAGTGCCTCACTTTCACATCCTTCCCCGGATCCCTTCTTGGACTTATTCTTTGGGCAATTAGTAGCATAATGACCCAACTCATGACAACGAAAGCATCTCACCTTCGACTTGTCAACCTTCTTCCCATCATTGGAAGAACTGGATTCGGAAAGAGAAACCTTACCCTTCCCCTTCTTCGCCTTACTCGCAGCAGGTCAAGCTATTGCAGCAGGTCAACAAGGGAAAAGCAGTCATGGAGACAAATGAGCCTGAAGGAAAACAAGGACAAGGTAATAGAAAAAGGCCAAGAACTAAAGGGCTTAAGAAGGCATTACAGGAAGAAGAAAAACACATCTTATTAAATGAGGAGCTAGACCTAGAGGACATAACTGCTTTAGAGGTCAATCAAGACAAAGAGTACTAGTTAAGCAGGGTCAATGACCACTTGTAGAACCTTCTAGACAAAGATAATAGAGACAATCAACTGTTAAGGCACATGGCACACCATTGCCAGGCTCAGAATATGTTTTGTAATGTCAAAGTCAAGCAACTTGAAAACAAGTTCAAAGAAGCCCAAAAGGACTTAAATGATGAAGGAAACTTGGATATGCTTGATGAAGCATCCATGAGGGCTTAACATCACTCATTTTATAGCTCTTGACCAATTTTGAGGAAATTTTGATCATTTTTGGTTTTTTTTTGCAAATTTTGCTGCCTTATTCAGAAAATCAGCAATTCCAGGAGCGTAGTGCCTTGGTGCTATGTTTTTTCCTCAGGCACCCATTTTAAGAAAAGTTTTCATTTTTGGAAATCCCTTGGCATCCTCTAAAAACCCATTTCTTCATATTTTCTAGAGGAGGCCTAGATTGAGAAAAGTGGAAAAAAGTGGCCAAAAAGCAGTGTTTTGTACCTTTTTTTTACAAGCCCTGTGCTCCTGGAGCGACCTTGGGAGAATGGATTTTTGAAGGCCTTCCCATGGCTAATTTTCAAAAATTCAAGGTGTTATGGAAACTAGAATTGAAAATATAGTTTACCATTCTATCAGATCTTCATTTGGACCTCAAGAAGGCACCTGAAAATGGGCTCAAAGTCGGCGTTGCGCTTCTGCAATTTCTTGTGTTTTTTATTGTAAATTTCACTATGTAAATTTTCTAGCTTTCTGTTTGACTTGGTCAAAGTCAAAATTCTTAATGTAACGGATCTTGTTTCGAGGTTAGTAGATGTAGGCATGAATAAATGTACATGATAAGTTGTTTTTGATGTTTAATAGACCTCATTAACGAAGCAAACTCCTAAACAAAGTCTCCAAGATGTGTTTGAGTTTTACCTCCTCACTCTCACCTGTTGGTTGAGAGAGTCTTGGAATCAGTTCCACCACCTAGGAATTTGACTCCTAAAGGTGGGGAAGTGGCCTAGGTGAGTCTATGTGTATCATTTGTCTTTCAGAGAGAAGGGTGGGACTTTTGTGGAGTAGGCTTGCGTGTAATGATCTTTTCAACTAATACAGAGGCAGTTGCAACTATTTTTAAGGAACTCTAGTCCAGTGAGTTCATGGTGTTTGTTCTTCTTTCTATATGTTTTCTCATGGTTAAATCATATTTCTCCGCATGTTTTGTCGTCTTTCTATGGATTACCTTGCAGTTAAATAGACAAGATTCTTGATTTCAAGCTCTATTTATATGGTTTTCATAGTTGTGTTTATTTCTTCTAAAAGTTAATGAAATCATACTTGCTTATGCCCATTAGTCTCTTCAAAAATTTCTATTCTATACTACATTGACAATATTTCAAGTACACCATGGCCTTCTAATACCTAGATCCTTTCTATATTTGTCTCTGCACTCCTAAAGCCTAGACCTAATTATTGGCTCCAAACCCTAAAATCTAAAATTCACCAACACACAAACAAACATACATATCTAGACTAAAAACTTGATGCTTTAAATACATTCATTGATAAAAAATTTGAGAGATCCCTCTCTGGCTCAGTAGGGCTAGCTACTGAGCTGAAAGTGGTTTGAGGTTACCCTTCTCGATCTCCTCCTCAGCCTAGGAAATTCTAATGGATAACAGATCCAAAGTCTCACTTCTTCTGTTTAAATTTATTTTTAATCTTGATAACATATCAGTATGTTGCACCAAGCAAGGAGATGTCCAGGAACTCCATTTCTGCTGCATGTATTTGTGTATACAACCATGGTACTTGAGCACCAGATGTCTCTCAGAGCCCTTGATACCCAACTTTGTGTGTAGGGTATGAAATGTATTCATGAACTTTAGCACTTCTTGGTCCCTTTCCTGCAATAGTGTGGTCCATTTTATGTACTTGTCTTCATAGCTTCCAATAGGGAAATATTATTCCTTAACAACATCTCGGAAAGAGACCCAAGAGGGTGTGGCTGAAAATAGTGAGGATTCCTCCTTAACCAATTTCTCACAGTAAGTTTCCCACTAGTTGTTATAGACATATTTGGGCACATCAACCCCAAACTTATATGTCGATGTATTAGGGATCATCAACCCCTAAAAGAGTTGTTTCATACCCTAAAGGAACATAATCATCTGAATGCATCATTCCCCCAAAGTTCCATCTGAGAAACCATCCATAAAATGCCTAAATTGAACCATATTGATTGCTTCACTGGAAAAGTGCGATGCATACTAAGTCGTACACTACCAAGGTGCAATGCATACTATTTAGGTCTTCTATAGGGTGCGACGGGTGAGGATGGACAAATTTTCGAGACAGTTTGTTAGTTGGTTGCTCATGGAATATTCTAGAAACTTCTCCTGTGCCACTTGCCTCTCTAAATTCACCCAAGGATGAACAAGGGAACTAGGAAACCATCTCCAATCCCTTCTCTTGTGGAACCAATTGTAACAAGTGGAATGACACTACTCAAACCCCATGGATAGCTCACACCCTTGCAAAAATCTATAAATTGATCTCCCATCCAAGAGATCAAGGGGCTGGATTATTGTGAATTGCAAGGAAGCGCTAATAGTTTGTCATTGAGGAGAGAGCATTGTATTCTTGTGGGTGTGATCTTGCTATTTCATGAGGTGAAGAAGGATTGAAGTTGGGAGGATGGCGCTGGATCAGACAACTGGGTTGTAATTCTCCTTTCTATTAATAAAGCTCTTCAAGTTTTCTCCCATATGATTGTGCAATTGTGAATGTTATCATTTGTGAATGCTATCATCTGTTCATTATATATCTAATTCTGTAATGTTTATGTTGTAATAGATCATGATGCTTTGACGGTTCTTTTTTTGTTGTACTTGTTCATGTACTCTCCAAGCGTGTTAAGTGCAGGGAGGAGTTACAGGATCTGCCAAAGGGGAGAGAGATCAAGGAAGGGATTAAGCGGAAGTTCCAAGTTGGTTCCATTATCTTTCTCTTATCTGTTATACATAGGAAAAATCATTGAATTGCTTTAAATTGTTGTTTCTAGGGTAGCTTCCAAACCTAGAGGGCTAGCATTCTTTAGGAATACTAGTTTTCCCAGATAATTTGTTTCTGGGAAAACTAGTATTCCTAAAGAATGCTAGCCCTCTAGGTTTGGCAGCTACCCTAGAAACAACAGTTTAAAGCAATTCAATGATTTTTCCTATGTGTAACAGATAAGAGAAATATAATGGAACCAACCTAGAGGGCTAGCATTCTTTAGGAATACTAGTTTTCTGAGAAACAAATTGGCAACTCTGATGGAGAATGAATAGATGTTTGTTTGTTTTATGTTCAATTTAATAAACTATAGACAGAGTCTGAAGCCAGCCAAGTAGCTTTCGAACTGCTCTTGCTCTACAATTCCATAGTAGATGAATGTTGCTTCAGTCAATCTCTGGTTTAGTTTATGAATTAAACATTTTACTTGCAAGCACATCTAGATTCCCTTTTGGTAGCTCACTAACCTCTCAAGACATTCCATCATACTTTTCTTATCATTGTTCATCAAAACCTAGCTTAATTCATTGAAAACAGCTCCACATTTGAGCCAAAACCCATTTTAATAGCGCTCCCTGGACCATCACACTGTCTTCCGCAGTGATCAGTATGCATAGAACCTCCTGAGTGTAGAAAGTGCGATGTATCTCAATTTTTGTGAAGCCTAGGTGCGATGATTGACTGAACTCTTTTTCATCTAGAAATTGAGGGTTTTTTATTTGTTTTCAGTTTTATTTGGTTGTTTTGCTACAAATGAACAATGCCTTTTTATTGAACCTTACTTGCATCACTTAGATCAGCCTCAATTACATTAGGAGTAGTGAATGTTTTTGTGTATTTGTTCCTCATTTACAATCCTTTGTCGAAAAGTTGTTTTAGTCGATTTGTCGCTTTGATACAAAAGTGTCGTAATTGTCGTTTTTTTGTCGAAAAGAGAAGTGTCGTAAATTCTTCCTCTCTTGATAATCGATTAAACTTGTCTTAATGAATTTGGTTTGATTTGTTTACATTCAAAGTGTCGAAAGAATTTTCATTCAAAATTGAAAGTGTCGTTTTGAGTCTTCCTTTCTCTTTTTGAAGAAGAAATTGTCAAAAATGTCATTTTGAGTGAAATATTTCAGATCTTTGCTGCTTTTAGTTTTCCTTTTTGCATCTTTCACATTAAGGAGAGCAAAAACAAATACATGCATTTGCATTTAGCATTTTATGATTTGTGTGCGAAAAGATGATTTAGGGAAATGCACTAGTGTGTGCTCTTTGCTCTTTGCCTAAAAGCACTATTATCTTCTTTCCCTAGTAGCTAGGATTTTCATTGCTCAAATAAACAAAGATTATTTATCATTATAGGTTGCATCTTAGGAATTTTAGATCATCATTACGTGGTGAACCATTGAAAGGCAAACTCTAAACAAGATCAACTTTAAAATGAATTTCAATGAACCTAACAATGCTTTGGAACTTAACGCAACATATCTGGAGGTCTAGGCTAGTGACATGTTCCGATGTCATTAAAGCTAGTGGCTATCATTTTCTTTGAAGTTTGGGTGATTCCTCCTCCTTGATACGACAAGTGTTAGCACGGACTTGTGCTCCTTGTACCATCGTGTATATATTGGGAGACCACAATACGCTTAAATCCTTTATCCATAGGAAATCGAGTCTGCCGCCTTATGGATCGCAATGCACTGAACACAACATTTGGGAAGATTGACTGCCGTACATAAGTCCTTGATAATTCCTCTTTAATTTATCACCAAGGTGTATATTGCATTTTTGTGATTGGTTTGGTAATCCCTTTGTCTAGATTTTCTAGAGTAGTCACTTTCATTCCTTTTTGACTCTCTAAAAGAAAAGGTCCATCTGAGCACTTGTCCTTTCAGGCTCATAAAAAATCGAAGGTGACTAGAGTCATCTTTTGCTTTTTCTCGTCTCTTTAAAACTAAAAAAGTGAAGTTGTGTCCAAGTGTTGTTAAAATTAATTGACTATGAATAACATCCCTATTCCTTAGTTGATCTTAGGTTGAAACATATGGCGACAAATCCGGAGTCCACTGATCAAGGAATCCCTTTTGATGGAAATCCTAGTCATTTTCCTTCTTTTGAAAATATGGTGCTTGTTATGTGGCTACATTGTCCCTTACGGGATTTACCATTGGCTTGTCAGTATGGTTGTTTTCAACCTCCTTGGTTCAAAATGTCGTGATTTCTCCGCAATCGAGTACACCTCCAACTGACCTCTAGTTGATCCTAAAGTAGACCCTTTGCCTTCTTCCTCATTTGTTTCTCCCCCCCCCCCCACCCCCTCTTCCTCTTCGCTTGGTGAAAGTATTGGTACTAGTAACCAGGTGGCTAAGAAGAAGAAGAAAGGGAAGAAGAAGAAGAAGAAGCCAATTCAGCAAGGGGGCAACCAAGAAACCATTATTCTGAATGCAAGATCTGATGAAAATACAACCATTAAGCCTCACAAAGTCAAATATCATTGCATAATTTGTGCGGAAGACCATCTTCATCGAAATTGTCCTTACTTTCCTCGGATCTTGGAAGAATGGTCTTCCCGTTCACACCATCCCCTATCATCAACCTCTGGAGATCATGTTGGTAACACACCATCAACTAGTGATAGTAAAGTTCATGGACAGAAGGGAAAGGTCAAGTTTCCATGTAGGTTATGTGAAGGGATTCACCCCTTTCACCTTTGTCCCTATTTGGATGAAGCCAAAAGATTGTTGGATAACCGTCATGCTTCACCGCAGTGACTTCCATCTAGTTACAGGAAACTCTCCCTAAATATTTCACTAGTTTATGAACCGACTGACCAGAATCAACTGTCGGGCAAGACCACTCTCTCTGAAAGTGAATCTTATGAGTCTATACCTGACCAAAATCAATAGGTGGAGGTAACAATTGACCTGATTTCACCTTCAGCTAATCATACCTTTCCCGAAGAGAGTGAGAATCATACCACTGAAGTTCTTTTTGTTTCCTCGGATTCAAATGAGCTTGGGGGCAATCCACCTGTTCTGTCAAGCAAGAGGAAAATCCTCCAATTCTCATAACTCAAGGGGTTAATTCTCTCATTTCTATGGTACCCCCTCCAAGTAGTCTAGTCACTTCCTTTGATTGGAATCAACTGTCAAGATCCCACCTTCCTTCATATGTGCCTTTCCAGATCATAGTACAAGTTTGTAAAATGATTGTATCCGGCATTATTATAGATGAAGGTGCATCAGTGAGTATCCTTTCCTCAACTGCTTGGCAAGCGCTTGGTTCGCCACCGCTTGTGCCTGTTACATAGGATCTATTGGGCTTTAACAAAGGAACCAGTCGACCATTAGGGATCCTTCCTCAGTTAGCTATCACTTTGGGAGGAAAAACCATTTATTTGAATGTGATGGTAGTCCCAGGACCTTAAGATTACAATTTACTTCTTGGGCGTGACTATGTTTATCACATAGGAGCTGTTGTTTCAATACTCTTTCGAGTGATTTGTTTCTCGCATGGGCAGGATTGTCACCGTTGACCAGCTTTCATTTCCTAGTCCAAATATAGCTCCTAGTCAACCATCATCCCTAAATGGTCCATTTATACCAATGGCATCATCCCTGCCACGAGTTAATTATGTGGCAACCTGTTCCATACCTACATCAACCGACGATCATTTCAATGATGTTGTACATCATGTACTCGGGGCATTGGAACCAGATCACTCCTTCATGATCACTTATGAGTTGTGATAAGGATTTTCGAGGAGGGTTCGTTGTCTTGTGTCAACCTCGTCAAAAAATGACAAGGTTATTCGAGGATAGTTCTTTTACTGTGTCAACCTCATTAAAAAAATGAAACAGGTCTCTAAGCATAGTTCCTTATCTTGTGTCAAGCTCATTAAAAAATGAAACAAGGAATCTGAGTAGATTTCCTTGTCTTGTGTCAAGCTCATTAAAAAATGAAACAAGGACCCATGCTCCCAAGTTCCAAGTCGAGTCTCTGATTAGATCTAGTAAAATCCCAGTCGAGTATTTCACTTGATCTCGTAAAAGAACCTTCATAGCCATGAGTAGTCTACTTAGGTGAATGTAATGAAGCTTGGGGGACATGCACCTAATGGTAAACATAAGTTTCCCTGTAGGTTATGTGATTGGTCTATCACACCATTCACCTTTGTCTATTTGGACGAAGCCAAAGAGGTGTTGGACAACCATCTTGCTTCATCGCAGTGACTTCCATCTGGTTACAGGAGACTCTCCCTCTCATCAAGTTGAGGGCATGCAAACCAACTCAAGAATAATTTTTCATTTCAAGCTTGTGTAAACATGAAACTGAATCCAAGCATAGTTCCCTATGGTTCAAGCTTGTCTAAAAAGGAATCCATTTTCAATTTTTAACCCTTGTGATTTCCATTCTATCAGCCTTTTGAGCCTTGGTTATGTTCATCCCATCGCCACCATCTCTTTGGCTGATCATACGCTTTCACTTGGTTGTTTTACCTTTTTTGAGGAACACTTGCAATGAGTGGTCTTATTAGCCAGCCTCTTCACATAAATCAACATGTTTTGAGAAGTTCCAACATCATCGGAACCAGTTGTCACCCTAGACACCACTCATTCCTCAAAATGGAGTCGTCTTTAAACTTTTTTTAGACTCTCTAAATAAGAAAAGGTTTTCGAGCGCTCGTCTATTCCAGCTCGTTGAAGTATCGAAAATGAAATCCCTCCTGTATTATTTTATCCTTTTTTGGACCTTAGGGATTATTTTATGAAAAAGAACTTATGGAGTTTTATTTTCGTCCCTTTTCAAACTCTCTAAACATGAAAAGGACCGAGTTATCCTTGTTGTTAAACTCGTTAAAATAATAGCGACAAACTTGTCCATCTAGACGAGACCGAGTTTCATTGTCGCTAGACTTGTTAAAACATTAAATAGTGACAGGTTTGCCCGAAGGGTGAATTATAGAACAAGCATATGTTATCCTCCTTAAGCTTGACAAAAATAAAGAGGTATTGGTCAACAATGATAGGGGAAAAAGGGGAAAAAACTTGAATAATTTATGATAGCAAGTCGCTCTTGAACATGACACTTTCACTTCATCTCCATGATTGAGTTGGGTTGGGCTATTCCGTTCATCGGTCATCATACCATTGGTCTTTCATACCATCCATCTTTTTAGGTTAACGCTACCAATTCATCTCAGTGCCACCGACATGTTCAAGAGAAGTCATCCAATTGAGAAGTCATCCAATTAATGTCTCATACCCTGCAATAGCTCCAACCTTCATTTTTTCATGACCACCATTCCTAAACCTTGTGTCGTCAGTTCATTTTCACCTCTAGAAATCATTTGCTTCGTTTCGTGTCATAGATGTGGGATACATCAAGGCCCTCCTACGACAAGTTGCTTCTTGTCGACATCAACTCATTATCAAAGAAGTTAACTTAGAAACAACCCTTTCAGTGCTTTGAAGCTTGCATACATCAATGGCAAGTTTCTCACTTCCAGTGACAGGTTGACATCAATGGCCTTCGACCGAAAGATTTTGCATGGTGTTCGACATCGGATCATGTATTCACACCATGTGAATTGTACTGTAGTACCTTGAGGATCATTATCATTATCGGTGATCCCTCTCATGTCTATTAACAGCTTACATCATTGGCTGGTAATCAGACGATGTCTTTCCATGTTCGACTCCAAAACATCTCTTCACATGGTTTGACTTGTACATCAAGCAAAGATTGAATGAGTTTTGAAGACCTCGGATATAGTTTCATCCATCCGGGCTGCGATGTATTTAGGGATATAAAAACATCAAAAGTACAAAGGCTCTACACAGATGGTCATCCTAATCATGGATTGCGACTCTATATCTGTAGAATCACGAGTCTGTATCTGCACATGACTATCTGATCTATGTACATGAAATGAAATTTATAAAGCTGAGCATGGGAATGCTTCCCTCAGCTAGATCATGAAAATCATATTATGATGATGTATTGTATTGTAACTTATGCAGGTCACCTTCTAGTTCGAAACTTCGGATCCTCATGATAAAGCATTTCACCCGACATGAATATTTACGACCTCATGCTTTAGGGGGCAACTGTTATAGACATATTTGGGCACATCAACCCCAAACTTATATGTCTATGTATTAGGGCTCATCAACCCCTAAAAGAGTTGTTTCATACCAGTCATCTGAATACATCATTCCCCAAAAGTTCCATCTGAGAAACCATCCACAAATTGCCTAAATTGAACCATACTGACTGCTCCACTAGCAAAGTGGGATGCATACTGAGTGGTACACTGCTAAGGTGCGATGCATACTATTTAGGCCTTCTATAAGGTGCGATGGGCGAGGATGGACAAATTTTGGGGACAGTTTGTTAGTTGGTTGCTCATGGAATCTTCTAGAAACTTCTCCTGTGCCACTTGCCTCTCTGAATTCGCCCAAGGATGAACAAGGGAACTAGGAAACCATCTCCAATCCCTTATCTTGTGGAACCAATTGTAACAAATGGAATGACATTAATCAAACCCCATGGATGACTCACACCCTTGCAAAAATCTATAAATTGATCTCCCATCCAAGAGATCAAGAGGCTGGAATATTGTGAATTGCAAGGAAGTGTTGATAGTTTGTCATTGAGGAGAGAGCATTGTATTCTTGTTGCTGTGATCTTGCTATTTCATGAGGTGAAGAAGGATTGAAGCTAGGAGGATGGCACTAGATCAGACAACTGGGTTGTAATTCTCCTTTCTATTAATAAAGCTCTTCAAGTTTTCTCCCATATGATTGTGCAATTGTGAATGTTATCATTTGTGAATGCTATCATTTGTTCATTATATATCTGATTCTCTAATGTTGTTGTAATAGATCACGATGCTTTGATGGTTCTTTGTTGTTGTACTTGTGCAGGTACTATCCAAGCGTGTTAGGTACGGGGAGGAGTTACAGGATCTGCCAAAGGGGAGAGAGATCAAGCAAGGGATTAAGTGGAAGTTCCAAGTTGGTTCCATTATCTTTCTCTTATCTGTTACACAGAGGAAAAATCATTGAATTGCTTTAAACTATTGTTTCTAGGGTAGCTGCCAAACCTAGAGGGCTAGCATTCTTTAGGAATATTATTTTTCCCAGAAACACTAGCCCTTGACATGGGGGGCAACCTTAAGAAGTGCACAAGTAATATTTTCTCTATCGGAGAAATTGTGGACCGAAAAATATCCTTCCAACATATTTAGCCATTTATTTATAGCATATGCATCTATCTGCCCTTAAATTATGGGAATTTAAAAATTAACTTGTACCTTAATGTGGTAGGGCCTCCGAAGTGACTATTGGATGAAGATGCATCGCCCATTGGTATCTGTCAAAGGATCTGGGAAAAATTACCATCATCTACTTCCTTTGTCACTCGAGGGCTTCTTCAAGCAACAATTTAATAGGATCTCCTACTCCCTTGTCTTTCTTTTCTTTCACCATGGGAGGCTGTCGAGGTTGGAAAGGATGATATTGCAAGGGCTTAAGCAGTTTGAGTCCCAACTCCTTATACCCAAACCTTGTTGGGGACATGCACAAAAAAACAGAGAAAGAACAGATCGCTCTAATACCACTGATCCAGATTTATGAAGGAACGAAATGAAATAAAGATTTAAAATAAAAACACAGAGATATAGTGAAACTAAACTTCAATTATTAGATAACAAATGTTGAAAATTGTTTACATACAGAATGAAAGAAAATTAGCTCAAACGATGGTAGCTTATCTCTAAGAAGAGATGTGTGGGCTAAAAATTCCTTCTAAATTGTCTTATAATGAGGCTCTAAGGCCTTTTTATCATGAAGAAACAACGAGAAACCATAAACATCATAAAACCTAACCCTACGAGATGAAGCGCCAAAATCTTGTGGGCCCCAATGGGGTTAGTTGGAATGTCAACTTCTTAGGGTCGTAATTCTGGCATACGATCTTCGTTTGGCACACACGACAAACCATTAGAAAGGTATATTTGAGGACAACAACTTTTGACTGCAAACATATCCCAGACTCACATTTTCGTGTTTCCTAAAAAATCACCCTTTAGGGCCTCAAAACGGCTCCAGAAGTTTAGGACCCGAAAAACTACAAAAAATAGAAAATTGTGGAAATAGGAAACTATGTTAAAAAATAGGAAATTGATAGAAAAAAATGTTGGGGGTCCAAGTGGAATAGACGAGTGGCCACCAATATCCACTTGGATCAATAAATGAATATTCCATGTAATCTCAATTCATATCACAAGAATAAGATGAATACTTAGACTAATTTAATTCTTCTTATTACAAACAAGAAGAATAACCAGATTTACCACCAAGAAGTGTCATGAAACAATTGTACTTGTATTAGCTTGAAATTGCAAATTCAAATTACATAAGAGGTATACAATTACACAGTAATATAAGAAGAACACTTACAACCCATCATGTACTTCAAAAATTTCATCCTTTATGACAAATTTAGATTACAAAACCTAGTAGCCTTTTTAAAAAAATTTGCAGTTTTCGTACACAAAATTTTCTCCCCTTCTCCCATCAAAATGGGCTCTATATATAGGACACAACAATATGGGACCTCAACGATAAACTACTAGTGGTATTAGGAAACCACTATGATATTTACAACTAACAATTGGTTGTCTGTAATTAATTGTTTCTATAAACTTCCAGCGGTTAGGGCAGGGCCAACTTTTCATTTCACTCTTATTCTTGTTGTGTGGATGGTTATTTGGATTGTGTATGTGAGGGTGACTTAGCAGATGATCGTGTAGACTACTAAGGTGCGTGTTGTGATCCTATAACTGATGTTTATGGTGTTTGTTAAGTAGAGGTAGATGTTGTTGAACTAGTTGGCTTCTCCAATTCCTTTTGATACCACTTTTATGATGCAGTGATATACTATGATATTAGGAACCAATCCTTGGCCAAGGGACTTCTACAGACTTTGTTTGTTTTGATGAAAACTTCCAAATCAATGATGAACTCATATTCAAGTGGATGTAGGTCTTTGAAAATCTTCTTTATTTTGAACATTATGTAAAAGGATGGTTGCAAATGCTTGATGATATATTTTGGTACCACTGTGTCTCCTCCCTTTTTTGAATACTATGGGGTAATTTCTTACTAATTTCAACACAACTTAGTAATCTTCCTTTTCCATGACTATCCCACTTGTGTCAATAAATCTTGGTAGACCCCTCCTGAACAAAGGCTTGAAATCTCCCAAGATCTTCATCAGGTCACGTGACATTTCCTTTGCCTTCCTCCCAATTAATTCTATAAGCTTCACCTTTTGAAAGACCATCTTGCATTGTCGAACAAGAAAATATTTGTCCCCAAGTGACATGTCCTTCCTTGTTCTCGTTTGTACAAATTGGATTAATAACTTGCATTATTCTGCCTTTGCTTCTAGCTGCACCTTTAAGTTTTCTACTTATCTTTTGGCTACTAGAACCAATGCCCATTTTTCTTGTAACAACTACATTTGTTACCAAGTTTCCTCATTCAAGATATCCTTGGTGATCATATCCCATATAGAGTGATAATTCACCTTCAAATTGGATCTAAAAGCATGCTTCTTTCTAATAATGTCCAACTCCCGCTTGACTCGGTCATATGACCTCCCCTACTCATCAACCTCTTTATTTAATTCTTCAATTTATTTTTGTTTTTTCTCCAACTCCTCATACCTATCAGCTAACATGGTCCTTAGCCTGTTCACTTCATCATTCATTGACATATTTTCTAACGTTGTGGGTCTATATGATGAGAGTTTTGCTGATACCAATTTTGTTTTTTCTTTCTTTACTTTTACATTAAGGCTACAAAACCTCCTGCATTGCTTGTCAAATCTGTAAAAAAAAATCACCCAATAATTTTTTTTTCTTACCCTCTACCATGACCATAGGCTAGGGAGGATGTCACATAAAGAATTATAAGCATATTCAAAATTTAAATAACCTATACAACTACAAGGATGAATGAAATGCCTTTAAAATGCTACTTCAACTCTCAAAATCAATGGTTTGTTCTGTGTTATTAATGCATGTGCCAATACATCTTATGTTACAAGTTCATATGTCATATCACACCATTACAAGTTAAGTATTATGCTTGGTTTCATGGTGATTATGCATGATTAAAGGCTCAATTTAAATGGGCATATGTTATATGTGAGAAGGTGGTAAAATATTATTATGGTTCATAACCATTGGTTTATATTCAAAGGGTTGTATATATGTTGATAGTGCTCTTCACTTTGGTATTAAACATTTAAAGTTTGATACACCAACATCAAATTTCAACAAATACAAAACATATGTTGCAAAGTGCATGCATTTAGTTGATTGGTTTATAGGATGGTTGATTTGTTATTGTTTTGTTGACATACATATTACATGTATGTTATGGTTAATGGTTTGGTTAATATGACATGGGTTATGCGTTGGGTTGATATGGAACATTTAATAATGGCCTACATGTTGTGCACATGGTATATAGTTGTTGTTTTAGGTTGACATGTCATTATGGTTACAAGGCATACATATTGTGTTTGGTTGATGTGGCATACGTTTTGCACTCATTCACATAACATGGTTTTAGTTGATGGTTTATTACATGGCATGAAACACTGGCATGGAATAAAGTGGGAGGTGGCGAATTTAATGCTTACCCTATCACGTTCTTTATCCACGACTAGGATTTAAGGTTTTTTGTGTTGAACTGTTGAGATTAAATGCATCAAATGCAAGGGATTTTCTTGGGTTTTGTATGGAAATGCACCTTCAGATCTACGTTTTCGCATTGCTCTTGCCATTTCAAATGCTTGTTGTTATCTTTGTGATTGATTTTTACTTTTCTACTCACTGTGCATGAGTTAATTCCTCAATTGAGTTCTCCATAGTGAGATTTGAATGCATTTACGTCAAGAATTTAACAAAGCAAAAGGAAAATTTGTGCGCTAGGTTGTGTGTTTGTTTGGGCATCTGGAAGTGGATTTTTGCATGGCATTTTCCGGTATTCTCAAATTATATTATGGTTAATTATGTAATAGAATTGTTTGGTTTTATTGTAGGCTCTACATTTGTCTTTCCATCATCCATCTACAATTCAAAATGTTTCCTTTTCCTTAGTAAATGTCGTGCCCTTGCATGCCCATTTTGCACTCATCACATATTGAGTTGGTTGGAATATATGGGTGAATTTAGAATATAACTTGAGGACTTTTCCATTTCTTTGTTGTTAAAAGGGAAAACTCTACACCCCATTGTTATTGTATATAGTCTCAAGGAATCATTTTGTTTCTCTAGTGTATTTAAAAGAAAAATTACACGCTTTATATTCATTTTGATCATTTTCAAGGATTAGTTCTTATTCTCCATGTGTATATACTCCAACTTTATCTTGAATAATTTCAAGGGTTTTTATTTTGGTTATTGTTATCCAGAATAGGGAAAAAAAAAAAAAAACAAAAAAAAAAAAAAAAAAACAAAAAAACAAAAAAACAAAAAAACAAAAAAACAAAAAACCCCTCGCTCTTTGTCTCGTATGCTCTCAAAGTTTTTTCTTTTAGATTCTTTATTGCACAAAAGAGAACCCTTGTTCTTTGTTTGAATTTCCTCAAGGTTCATTTGGTTCTCTATTGTATTAAAAAGGGAAACTTTGAACTCGTTGTTGTTTCACAAAAGCTTCAAGGGTTTTTCCCCTTGTTTCTCCCATGTCTAAAAAGAAACCCCATGACCATTTATACAATTTTTTTGTATATTATCATATTTTTCTCATTCTCTATGGTCCAAAAGAGAACTTTTGTTCTTTGTCATGTACCTTAAAAAAAAAAAAAAAGAAAAAAAAAGAAAAAAAAAGAGAACCCTCGCTCTTTGTCTCGTATGCTCTCAAAGTCTTTTCTTTTAAATTCTTTATTGCGCAAAAGAGAACCCTTTTTCTTTGTTTGAATTTCCTCAAGGTTCATTTGGTTCTCTATTGCATTAAAAAGGGAAACTTTGAACTCGTTGTTGTTTCACAAAAGCTTCAAGGGTTTTTCCCCTTGTTTCTCCCATGTCTAAAAAGAAACCCCATGACCATTTATACAATTTTTTTGTATATTATCATATTTTTCTCATTCTCTCTGGTCCAAAAGAGAACCTTTGTTCTTTGTCATGTACCCTATCACTATTTGAAATATTTCAGGGGTTGTAGCGTATAAACTAAAAAACCCTTTATTGCATTATTGATTTGTGAACATTAATAGAAGAATCGATCACCCCTATCAACAATTCTATGTATGAGGTTGACCGTCTCTAAATCGTATACATTTGGGCGTGCAATGTACATTCATTTTGATTGCCCCTTTGGTCAGTTTTTGTTCTTAAGTCGATTTGTTCTTTTTTCCTACTCTAGTTGAAACTCAATTTGTTTATATAGATGCTTGGAGCTATGAAAGAGTTGAGTGTAAAATAATCTTGGTGCATTATTCCACAGGTTGTAATTATGTAAGATGCATATACACTGGTCTGAAAACTGATTTTG
This sequence comes from Pinus taeda, assembly GCA_000404065.3. Lineage (NCBI taxonomy): Eukaryota > Viridiplantae > Streptophyta > Pinopsida > Pinales > Pinaceae > Pinus > Pinus taeda. The sequence goes on from APFE030627556.1 coordinate 166,761, forward strand.
TTTTATCGCTTGAACCATTAAGGAAAATATTGAGTTTTAATACAACTTGCACATGTTGTAACAATGTTAAGTGAAATAGATATACCTAGCTGAAATTGATTTGTATATGTGATTTTAAATATCCAGAGCATGATCATCACCTCTCTCAAACAAGAGTTAGATTTTTAATAAAACATAATGCTAGTAGATAAAAAAAAGGAAGAATGTTTTAAAGAAAAATAATAATGGGGTTATGCACCCAAATCTTTAAGTTCTTCTTAAACTAATTGTTTTCAACTACTTGTTTTCATTTCATCTATCCATGTCCAATTTTATTCTTTTCTGCACAAAGCTTATTAGTATTACCATATGTATTCTTTTTGCAATAATTTAAAAGTGATACGAGCTTGATGATTTTTTACTTGTAATTATTTATGCAGAATGTCTCATGTTTTAATATGATTGCATAAATGAGTTTCTTGTTGAAAATGCAACAAGAAAATCCTAGTTTAATTTTGTCCTTGAATTAAACTAGGAATAAAATTGTAATTCCACATCACAAGAAAAAATTGTACAAGTTAACTAAGTTAAATTGACTTAGTTGGCTCAGTTAATTCGAGTTGAGGGTCTAACTTGAGTCATGTAGAGTGTATCCTACTTTATAGGAACCCTGGTTGAGTTTATTTTGAATTTTAATTAATTAATTCAATTTAACTGAGTTAAAGTCAGTTAAACTAGTTCCAACTGATGAACGAACTAGTAGGAGGTCAAACAGTGGGGTTTTGCTTCATGTGTTCAACTAGTTAACTAATGATTCACTCATAAATAACTTACACATGGCTGAGAGTTACCCAGTTGAGGTTGTTGTTCAAGGGTAATGTACTATCAGTAATATAATCATCCAAATTGTACAGGTGGTGCATGCAGTCAGAGGAATGCCTAGGAGGATTGCACAATTCATATCGAGGAATTTCCCTGATTAATAGGGGGCTAATTCCCAAGGAAACAACGCAAGGAAATAGGGACTTGGGAAAGCCAAAATTTTGCTAAGTATTGGTCAAGGCTTGTCCAGAAAGTTGTGAGACAAATATAGATAGTGCAAAGGTTGCTCGGGCTTGAGCAAAGCATTACAATCTTCTCATATTTTTTTAACTAATGCAATATACAGATAGCAGGGGTTTTTAATTGTGGATTTCCCCAGGAAATTATTGTGTAATGTGTTGATTGAATTCTTTGTCTTGTATGCTTTCTGATTTCATGATCATTTAATTGTTTCCACTAATGAGTAGAGTAGATTCAAGTCTATTTTTTCAACAAATTACAATTAGCCATTTAAATCTACAAGGAATATCCAATGGCATCAGAGCAGAAATCACTCTAGAAGAGGAGAATATGAGTTTGTCTTTTGCAAGTGAAATCGAATTTGCAGTATCATTTTTAAGAGCCAGGAGGATGTCGTTCTTTGGATTGAGACTCAGATATTCCCTTGAGGGTAGTTCGAACTATTTTAATAGAAGGATAGGATGGAGGCAGTGTTGGAAGATAACGAGCTAAAGGAATTCATAGACAAGATATTCCTACGCCTCCAACAACTAATGCTCAAGATCTGGCAGAGTGGAAGAAACGTGTTGCAAAGGCGAGAAGGATCATACTAGAAGGAGTTTGAGATCGTATTCTCTCGAACCTCCATGGGAAGGAGACTCCATATGCAATGTGGAAGGCCTTGACAGACCTATTTCAGAACAACAGTGACCACAGGAATTTGGCATTGAAGGACAAGCTTCGAAAAATCAAGATGGAGAAGGGCGACATAATACCCAAGTAATTGAGCAAGTTCACCCAATGTCGAGATGAGCTTGGGAGTGTTGGCAAATGTCAGGGAGAAGCTACCTGAGTGGGAGAGTTTGTGGTTTGACTTGGTGTAAGAAGAGATAAGGTGGAGCACCAAAGATGGAACCTCATCCAAGCATGTTGATAAGGATAATTATGCCTTAGATGGAAAGTCAAAGAAAGGGAAAGGGAATAAATTCCAATCAGGGTAGCAAGAAGAAGGACTTATTGAAGATTAAATGTTCTCACTATCATGAGTTGCGACACTATGCCACAAAGTGTCTGCACAAGAAGGTTGGAAGGAAGCCCTTGAGAGGAGCAGCAGGTGAAGCTTTTGCTTCACAATTTGAGTTGGATTTCACCCTCATTGCTTGCATTGTGACATCAGTGATGGTTAGTGTGTGGTATCTGCATAGTGGATCCTCATTCCATATGACCGACAACAAATAATTTTTCAGTGATTTGGAGGAGGAGGACCTCCAAATGCACATCGAAATGGGAGATGATGGAAGGTATAGTGTAACCGACATCGGTATTGTTACTTTGCAAAGGGAGTCTACTTCTCCTCTCACATTAAAAGATGTCATGTATGTTTCAGGTCTGAAGAAGAATTTAGTTTCAATTGCTATGTTGGAGGATCGTGGCTACAATCTGATATTTAGAAAACAAAAGGCTTTCTTTTGTCACATAGCCTTAGTACAAGTTAAGGGGATCGGGGTTTAGGTTAAGAACCTCTACAAATTGGATGTGGAAGATTGTGCTTCTTTGAGCACAAAAGCAGATAAGGTGCAGAGCCGAGAGATCAGGGAATTGTGGCATAGAAGATTGGGTCACGATGGAGCTTTGAAGATCATGCACCATATTTCTATAGGACTTCCTATGGGTGCACTAGAGCATAGAGATACATGCAAAGGGTGTACATTGAGGAAGTACACCAAAGCCACCTTTCATGACAAGGAAAGTCAAGTGCAAGCTATCCTTGAAAGAGCTTACTTAGATGTGTGTGTACCATTCTCGACAACCTCCACGGCCAAGCACAAATATTATGTAAATTTTTTAGATGATTTCTCACGTAAGTGTTGGATTTTCTTCATGCGAAAGATCAAACATTCTCTAAATTTTGTGAATTTAAAGCACTTGTTGAGAAAGACACTGGAAGGACAGTGAAGGCTCTCATGAGCGATAACGGTGGAGAATATGTGTCAAATGAATTCAAGAACTTTTGTGCATCAGAATGCATTTAATGGGAATTAATAGCACCACATAACCCACAACAGAATGGGGTGGCTGAAAGGAAGAAAAAAAGTATTATGGGAGTTGCACGGACAATGTTACATGATTAGGGCCTATTGTTGCACTTGTGGGTTGAAGCATGCAACACAATTGTAGGTGTGCAGAATAAGAGTCCTCATTGAATTCTCGAGATAAGTACACCAAAAGAAGCTTTTTCAGGTAGGAAACCAGATGTGGCACACTTCAGGATTTTTGGTTCATCAATTTATTGTCATCTTACCAAGGATGCAAGGAAAAAGCTAGAGCCATCATCTGAGTTGGGCATATTTGTGGGGTACACTGATACACCTCACAACTATTGGGTGTACCTGTCATCTCACAAGATGACAATGGTTCATAGAGATGTGAAGTTCGATGAAGAGAAGGCCATGAAATGTTCCCTTGAGAGGGAGCTTCAGTTGCATGTAGATGAGGAGCTTTTAACTCCAAAAGAGGAACCTTTGGATGATTTGGTGCAACCACATGCAAAGGAGCAAAGAGTGGAAGCAAAGACTTCCAGAGATGGAAGGAAGTGCACCAGAGAGGCTGACAGATTGATGCATGATGCTAAAGAGAATGTGGGAGCACCCACATCATAGCGTAGGCACAGGAGGTCACCAGATCAATATAATGGCTACATGGCTATGATGAACGAGAGTGTAGAGATTGAGCCATCCTCATTCGAGGAAGTAGTGCAACAACCAGTATGGGTTGATGCCATGATAGAGGAGTATGAATCCATTATCAGAAACAATGTTTGGCAAGTGGTCCCAAGACCAACAGACAAGCCAGTGGTGAGTTTAAGATGGCTTTACAACGTAAAGCAAACAATATATAAGAGTGTGGAGAAACGTAAGGCCATATTTTTGGCCAGAGGGTTCTCTCATATGGACGGAATTGATTATGAGGAGACCTTTTCTCCAATAGAAAGGTACTCTTCAATAAGATCTATTCTAACACTGTCAACACAGATGGGATGGCAGATACATTAGATGGATGTGAAAACAACATTCCTCAACAGAGTGATTGAGGAAGAGTTGTACATTGAGCAACCGGAAGGATTTGAGACCTTCAACAAAGATTCACATGTGTGCAGAACCAAGAGAGCATTGTATGGATTGAAACAAGCACCTTGTGCTTGGTACACTAGGATTGACAACTATTTCACTAGGTTGGGCTTCACCAAAAGTGAAGTAGATGTAAACCTTTACCACATTGTGGTTGAAGATAAATTATTGATTATATATAAAATTTAATTTTTCATTTTAGCTATAATAGCCATATTTGACTTAATAAATTATTATTTTCTCAATTAAAACAACTCAAATTACCTAGTAAAATTAACCAATTTCAAAGTAAAATCCAAAGAAAACTAACCAAGTCAGCTAGTAACAAAACGTGGAAAAGACCTAAAAAGGACTTCATTTATCTGATTATTAGCACACGCCACCATTGTTTGAGATTGCTTTGTTTGTACAGGGTCGATCAATGAGCCAAAACATTGACTCATACACTGTGCTTTGGAGAGGGAATGTGATTATCTATCCGCCTACGCTCCATTAGATTCAAATCAAATATCGATGGGTTGAGACTATATGTACCGAGCAACAAAGCAACCTAACAGCTTAACATAAATGAATGACCCTTATTTTAAAGCATTTTTTTAAATCATTGTGTAATAATATGTTGAACCTGAAACCCAATCAAATTAATAATAAATATATTAATTTATTTTTAAAAAATAATAGATTCCAATTTTTAAAGTTAAACTTTAGAATAATTTCTGGTCCAACCCATTTTACTATGGGTTTGACCAAATACAAAATGCTTATCATAATTTTAGAACGTATGACACAAATGTGAATGTCAAAGGTGTTGTTCTATACTTTGACACATATATGTGAGAGAATAAAAAATTTACTAGATTCCTAGCCATGAATGTTGTTGTATAAAACTTGTACTTTAAAAGCTATTAAGAAAAGCATAAATTGACAATGTATGTGTCTTAGACACAAATATCAATTTCAAAGTTGCACTTCTATAAAAGCTTGACACATATATGTGTATGAAAAAAAAAATACTAAATTCCAAGCCTTGGGTTTGCAATGTGTGACGCAAGTGTCAAAGGTGCAAAAACTTGTACTTTGAAAGCTATTAAGAGAAGCAACAAAACATTGGATGCAAGTGATTTTCCATAAATGACTTGTATCAGTTGGCACTAATCCCAATACATAATACAAATATGTGTCTCAAAAATGATGTTGTATAACACTCGTACTTGAAAACTGGTGTTAGATTCAATAAATTATATTCGACAAAACTTTTGATATAAGTAATGTGACATAAATCATTATGACAGTGCGTATGTTGCAGTAGAGAAATCAATTGTTGATGGGATGAGCCTATTCGTACCTAGCAATAAAGCAATTTGATAGCCTAACATAAATGAATGACACACCTTTTAAAGGATTGTGCAATAACTTGTTAAACCTTAAACCTAATCAAATTGATAATAAATATATTAATTTATATTAAAAATAATAATAATTTTCAATTTTTAAAGTTAAACTTTGGAATAATTTTTGGTCCCAACCAAAGTAATATGGCTTTGACCAAATACCTAATGCGATATCTCTGCCAGCAGGATAATAATAATAAAAACATTATAATTAACATAACTATATAAATATTTTTATTAAAATTCAAAATTAAAAGAAAACAATCATTATAATATCATTATAAGATATATTCTCCCCCAAGAAAGACATTATGAGAGATATCACAAAATTTCGAACTAAGCTAACTATAATATTTACTCCAACTCACTTATAAAAAATGCATTAATGCCACTATTCTCTTAAAACTTATATTCGAAAATGGTAAATCCTTTTTACACCATATATTCTACTAGAGAACACTCCATGGGCTAACTTCCAATGAAAATATTCTCCATGCTTAACATGGCTTTCATTCAATTCAAAGTGAAGTTATTGCATCAAGGAGCGTTCTCTAGCCGAGTATGGAAGAGATGTTGTCATGTCCTATTATGTTATGTAAACATTTTGACTTGAAATTTTTTTTTATAATTATTAATTATTAATTAAAAAAAAAAAAAACTCTATCAAATTACATAGAAATTAAAAAAATTAACATATTAATAATTATAATTATAATTAATTAATTAAACTATCTAGATCCATCTTAACTCCAGATCTACCAAGTCTCGAGAGGGATCATATCTTTTTCACTCTAAAAGAAGTTTTGATCCCTTTTAACACTTGACAGATCTAAAATTAAGATGGATCTAGACTCATACTTAACAATATTTTGATTTTTTTTTTTAAACATAATATTATGAAAAAATTAATTATGCGTATAAATATTACTATCATTTTTAAAGTAATATAGTAACTTTATTCTTAATTCCTATGCTTAATGGTGTAATTTAAATTATTGAACATTGTCTTTAATTGTTAAAGAAAACTGATCCTATAAATAATGAATGAATGATAAGTAGACAATTGTGGATCAATCTTCTTATAAATGTAGGATATGGATTATATATATCTATATCTATATATATATATATATAATATATATATATAATATATATATATATAATATATATATATATTATATAATGGAAACGCTTGGTCTTTAGTGAACTTTTTTGGAGTTTCCGATGCCGGATTCCACAGAAAATTTTCAGGTGAAATCTTTGATTTGTTTTGTTATTTAAACTAGGTTTTCACCTCTTTAAAAAAACCCCTATGGCACCTCTATTTTGCGCGGAGGTTTACCCATCAAAATTTGTGATTTCAATGAATTACTGGATTTTTAGAGAAATAGGACCAAAAAAAATCTATCGGTAAGCTTCCAAAAAATCGTAACAAAAGACCAACTCAATATATATATGCATATATATTTATATTTTATTTTAAATAAAAATTATTTAATTTATTATTAAAATTTATATAGATATATATATAAATAAAGATAATCTCATTATTATAGCATTTCTTACCTTACAAACATTTGCAACTTTTTTTTTTTTTGCTGCTTCATATTTCCAATATAAATGTAAAAGACGGTCATCTTTTACATTTATATTGAAATATGAAGCAAGCAAAAAAAAAAGAAGTTGCAAAATGTTTGTAGGTAAGAAATGCTATATATGAGATTATCTTTATTCTTCCAAACATGGGTATATTTATTTTGTAATTATGGGAATCGATAATTCATTAAATTGACTTGGGTTGGGTTTATAATGAAATTAATTGGTTATTGTTATATATCCACTAGTTTGCAAGCCAAATGTACATATAACTTGTGACTTAACAAGGGTTGAGGTGTCTCAAGGCACACTAGAGTGGACCTTTATCCAGGGGGATGACTACCCTTCTAACCTTATCACAACAAGCTAGAATCTCATTGAGACTTTGAACCTAACTAACGACAACGCAAACCTCCGACGATCTTTTATTTTAGAGAAAAAAACATGTAATTTTATTAAAAGGAAATAAAATTACATCCATAGATGCTCAAGGCATTACGAGAGGTTAAGGCCCACTACATATGGGCCAAAAAGATATTGGAGCACAAAAATTCCATTCCAAAGGAGTTCATAACTGGAATATCATTTAGTTTCATTCATATAGTTTATCATTTGTTAGTCCAAAAAATCATCAAAGAGTATTTTATCTTACAACTTGTCTCATATGTGCATATAAAGGGTCAATAAATATTCCATATATGCCTCTAATTTTGTTAGTGATCTATTTGAAGCCAAGAGTCATGAAGTAGTTTTGATTGGATCCCATCATGATTTCTTTGATATGTTGCAGTCAAATTCCATTCCAACTTTTGAGAGACGATTAACATCTTGGTTCTTATCCCTTGACACATTATCATATGTGACATGAGAAAATAAGAAACTATAGCATGAATATTTCAAAATACTGCTTAAAATGAGTTGTTATGAAGCCTTGAAATCAACTTCATCCAATTTATAACTAGCATAGAATTTCCATACATGTTAAGATGAGCGATCCCCTGTTCTTGACCAAAGTGAAGTAGAAGTTTCAAAGCCATAAGTTCAAAAAAATTGTTTGTTGCAATCCCAAGACCCATGTAAAAGGAGATTGTTTGAGATGTTGAGAGGAAGATAATTCCTCCTACTCCTTCATTAGAAGGATGACCTTGAGCTACATCATTAAAAAATGCCCAGGAGTGAATGATTTGGATTTGAAAATATATTCAAGATGGATGAGGCAATGGTTTTGAAGAATTTTGAAATGAGTCGAGAAAGATTATATTGTGAGTAGTGATTTTGAGGGGTAAAGGAGCCTTTTTCTAAAAAATTGCTTGATTGCAATCTAACCAAACCCCCCATGCAACAGTTAGCAAGACAACTTCATGTTATTTTTTGTCTTGCAAGGCTAACCTTCTTAAGAATACTTCTTCAATGGAGTCTCCCTACCAAACATATGTAAGTCCTTTATCCTTTTGGATTTCCTCTGAAAATGATTTAATGAGAGGGAAAACAAGGAAATATATGTTTCTTGATCATACAAGATGAAATTTCTTGGTCCTTGGAAGGATCTTTTTTCTAAGTAATGTCCCACGTAAGTGCCTTGTTGCAGAGAATGAGCCACACAAAGAGCTTTGCCTTAGTTGGACATTTCAGTTTTCCAAAGCTTCTTCCCACACCAAGGCACACAATCATTTTGACGATCTTAGGCAAGGGCAATGTATCCAATTTTAGGTGTGTAACCTCCAATCGATTTTTGCACCTAATTAATTGATTAGGTTCTTTAGAAAGAGCCACAAAGGTGTTATAAAGAGCACACATGTAGTGATCCCATGATCAAGCCAGATCCACCTTCTAGTTTATGGTATAAACTAGAAACCTCTCTAGTAGGACCTTGAACCATGTTCCTATGAGATACTTGATTTAAAACTAGAAAGGCATTGTTGTTTATTATACAAATCAATTAATTTAGGAGGAGGTGGTTGTCTAGATTGATGATCCATGGGTCCTTATGCATAATCACTTGAGGACCATCACCAATTTTCCATCGATTCCCTTGACTAATGAATGTGAAATATTGGATAATAACCTTCCAAGTAATGGAGCCATTCAGAGAATATTTCACCATAATCTTAATCCAATCCATAACTAAAGATTGACTCAAGTATTTTATTTTTGTAATCCATGCCCATATGACCTCTCCCTAAATTAAACACTAGACAATTTTGAATATTGGTACCTTGGAGAAAAGGTAGATTCTTTTTAAGCCCAATCTCCCCTAGGCCTTTGGAACTACAAGTGATTTCCAAGATGCTAACAACACTGTCGTTTTTTCCTCATAGCCTTCCTAGAAGAAATAGAAGGAGAGTTGTCATAATTGTTTAGGATTCCTTTTGGAATCCATGCCAGAGATGGCCAATCAATTAGAATAGCCTCCATAACTACTTTGAATGTATCCAATATTTCACTCTAAAGAGCTATATGTTGCACAAATGTGAATTATTTTTTCAATTTTTTCCATGATCCACAACTAATCTAGTTATTTTATAATTGTTTTGTTTGAGAATAAAACCGAGATACCTTATTACAATGCCTAAATCTTCAATATGGAAAGACATTATATTTGAAATAACTTGTTGTTCCTCTTTTAACAATCCCCACGAAAATGGTTGTGGAATCTAAACTACATAGTAGGAGAAATAATAGTATCACTGCATGTGCTCACGACTGCCTTTGGCCGTGTTAGGGCTGCACCTCCTTCACTATGGATGACCTGGGCTTGTCCCAGGCTCCTCCCATCTCCCGATCGTCCTCCCTTCCTGCTGAAGATGTTGCGTTCAAGACCCTTCTGGCTTCGCTGCCAGTCAAGAAAAAATTGAATGCTTCTAATTTTGTCAAAAAATTGGAAAATATTTCGATGTTTTCCCTTCTTGAGGGGCTAGTTAAGGTAGCTTTGTCACTGGAAGAGAGGGCCCTGGTAGGATAGTTCAATGGAATTTGGCCTTCTCCCAAAGCCACGGAAGCCTGGATCTGCAGGAGCTGGAGGTCGTTAATCAAGCAAAGTGTCACCTCGTACTTTCTAGGGTGAGGCTATTTTATGTTCGAGTTTATTTCAAATAAGTCAAGGATCTAATCTTCAGGAATGGGCCATATTTTATGGGCCCTCAAGGTATCTATTTGAACATATGAACTCCCGACTTTGACCCAGTTGAAGACGTTCTGTCAGCAGTTCCAGTGTGGGTAAGGCTTCTGAACCTTCCTGTGCACTGCTGGAACTGGGATTCCCTCGAACATATAGGCAACACGCTGGGCAAATTCATATATCATGCAAGTACTAAGGACCAATACGACTGCGCTAGGATCTGTGTCAAAGTGGATCTAGAAGTGGGGTTGTCGGAGGCCATAAATATAAATGTAGGGAGTTGGACTTATGTGCAAAAACTTGACTACGATCGGCTTCCATTCAAGAGTCGCAAGTGTCAAGAATATGGACATTTTGCCGAGAACTGTACCAAAAATGAAGAGGCGGTGCAAGGTAAGGAAGAAGGTTGGAAGAAGGTCAAAAGAACAAGGACTAACCCCAAGCCCTCAAACCCTCCTGGAGCAACAAAGGGAAAAGCTCAACAACTTCCTTCTAGTAGCCAAGGACAACAAAATACACATTGAAAGGCCCAAGAGAATGCATTTGAGCCCCTTTCCTCAACCCCAGGTGAAGTGAAAGAAACAAGACAGTAGTAGAAGGTGGAAAATGAGAAAGAGGTCCCCGAAAACTCCAGGCAAGTTGAGAGTGCAGCAGTAAGCCCTAAGGGAAAGGCTACAGAGATGGAAGAGGAAGAACAAGATTCGGAAGAATCTGAGGAGGAAGGAGAAATAGGCGACTCTCAAACATTGTCCCACATATCGACAAGAGGAAGGAAATTTGATTGGGAAAAAAGAGAGAAAGAAACATATAAAGACAACCTCCAAGGCTGTCAACCAACACTGGAGAAGCTTCTAGCAAGAACACCAAAGGTTACAAGAAGTCAGGGACAATGCCCCAAAGGGGCTACCCAATCTCAAAAAGGTAAACAATGAATATTGTCTCCTAGAATTGCAGGGGGTTGGGGAGCAAGAAAAAAGAAGAAGCTATGCGAATCTTGATTAGAGTAGAAACCCCAAATATCCTACTGATCCAGGAGACCAAATTGGAGGAGAATATCTTCCTCCATGTAAGCAGGAACCTTTGGAGGAAAAGTGGAGGGTAGGTTGTCTCAGCCTAAGGAGCATCGAGAGGGTTGGGAGGTCTCTGGAATGAAGCCAAGTTGGAATTGGTTAAAGGAAAAAAAACACTCACTGGCAGCTCATGTAATTCATAAGTCGAGAAACAAGGGAGATCTTTAGCCTTTTCAATGTCTATGTGCCGGTAAATGCAGGGGAGAAGAAGCAGTGTTGGGACTCAATCACACTCATGACTGAGGAAGAAATTCTGAGAAATATATCATTGCAGGTGACCTCAATATAACTTTATGCCCTTCTGAGAAGCGAGGTGGCAGCTCTGTAAGGGATCCAGCGGGGGAATGGGTGGAGGACATCATGCAAGATTGGGATCTGCTTGACATCAAGCCCTTGAAAGGTAAGTATACTTGGTCAAATAAAAGAATTGGTCCTGGCCATATTGTTGCGAGATTAGATAGATTTCTTGTTCAAAGTTCCTATCTTCTCCTTGGTTTAGAAGCTAGGATGCTCATTCTGCCATGCAGTACTTCGGATCATAAACCCATAAGGTTGGAGCTTTCAGCCCAACGAAACCTTGGGCCCATCCCTTTTTGATTTAGTCCTTTATGGATTAAGCACTCAAACTTTATGGATAAGATTAAATAATTATGGAATCAACCCGCCATAGGGTCTCCCTTTTTTGTGTGGGAGGAAAAATTGAGAAGAGTAAAGGTTGTCCTGAAGAGTTGGGCTAAATCTCTTCCCAATCTAGCTGATGAAAGGAAGATGGCCCATGCCTCCCTCTAGAAGCACCAACTGCAGATGGAAGAGGAGGACCCCTCGGAGTACTCCAAAGAAGAAAATCTGCAGCAAAGCTTCCACAAAGCTTGCTTACAAGAGGAAGAATATTGGAGACAGAAATCCCGTAGTCTGTGGTTGAAAGCGGGAGACATGAATACCTTCGTCTTCCACAAGCAAACCCAAGCTAGAAGGTCCTTTAACTCTATATCTGAAATAAAGGTAAGACCTCATTACCCACAAGGACTTCACAAGCATCAAAGGGGTTGCCTTCTCCCATTTTGAGAAACTCTATAATGAAGTCGAGGTTATGAGCCGGGGCACAAGGTTCTTGGATGTTGTCCCCTCCAAGATCTCTCTAAGCATGAATCACCAGCTGGAAGCTAAAGTTACTAGATGGGAAATAAAGGTTGCGCTGTATGAAATGGAGTCGGACAAAGCTCCTGGTTTGGATGGCTTTACAGCCAGATTCATCTAAGTCTGCTGGCAAATAGTGAAGAAGGACTTGCATAGAATGGTTTTAAAATCTCAAAATTGCCAGAAAATTAGAGGCAGCACGAATTCTGCCTTCCTCGCCCTCATCCCAAAGGAGAAGGGTGCCAACACTTTCAACAGGTTTCGTCCAGTTTCTCTTTGCAACATTGGTTACAACCTCATAACAAAGTTGATTGCCAAAAGATTTAAGGTCCTCTTGCCCTCTCTCATTCCTGAAAATCAAGGGGGGTTTGTTCAGGGTAGGCAGATCGTGGACAATATAATCCTCGTGCAAGAGACCATTCATTATAGTTTGTAGCGCAAAGAAAAAGGTATGGTGGTCAAGATGGACCTAGCTAACGCGTTTGATCATGTTCGTCACAATTTCCTCTTTAATGTGATGCATAAGTTTGGTTTTTGTTAGGAGTTTATTAGATGGATTCGGGCTTGCATTTTTGGGCACTGGATTGCCCCTCTAGTGAATGGAAGAGCAACAGAGTTTTTTAAAGCCTCTAGAGGGATACCCTCTTTCCCCTCTCCTTTTCGTTTTATAAGCTTCAGTTCTGAGCTTTCATTTAGAAAAATGTCAGGTGGATCAAGAGATTATGGGCCTTAGGATTGCTAGAGGTGTCAAGGATATTAATCATGCATTGTTTGCCGATGATTCTCTTCTGCTAGGTGTTGCCTCTGTTCACTCTGCCTCTAGGTTCAAAAAAGTTTTGGATGACTTCCGTTGGACTTCGGGCAGTAAATTAAACCAGGGAAATGCCACTTCTATGGCTGGAATATCTCCAACAATGATCTCTCCTCAATATCCAGATGTTTGGGCTTCATTGGATCTGCTAATTGGAATTATTTCAACTATTTGGGTTTTCCTATTGTTGAGCTAATTTATCACACAAATTAACACAAGTATTCTTTATCAATCCAGGTTTGTAAAACTTGGAGGCAAGTCCACAATATATGGATATCGGGTATAGTCAAGCTTAAAAGATGAGTTTTTAAAAACTAAAGAAGTGCATATTACAAATATAGCCTACATTAACAATTTCTGATTCACTTTTACAATGAAAGAAAGATGAAGTGGCTCTTAACTTAAGAGGTCCAATTGTGTTCTTCTCTCTCAATTCTTACTTGATGAATAGAAGTCAGAAACTATGAATTAACAATAGCTTAAGATGCATAAATCAACAATGAAGGACACTGTTAACTTAAGAGATCTTTGGGTAATTTCCATCACAATTCATTCATCATTATGCTATCATTTGAAAACTAAAAATACATAAGAAAAACTGCTTGCATGTAACAAAGGAAAAGCCTAGTTTTGATCTATCAATTTAATAGAAGGAGAATTCAACTTGAACACTTTGTTATCCCATCTTACTAAAGTGATAAACAAACTAAGATTCAATAATATAAATCATCACACATCAATTCATAAGCAAATTTGAAACAAAGCATATAAACAAGTTCTAAGATAACCAATTTATGGAAAATGAAACTAGTCTAACAATGAAGTGTACTTAGCTTGGAGTGGGGGGCCTCCACCCTTGCTTTGCACACTTGAAGTTGATTTCAAAAGTTGAAGCTTCAGTCACTCATCCACATCAATGAAAAACAAAATCAAGGTAGAACAGGTTCTTCAAATTAATCTTCAAGATCCAAATGTCTCAGCATAAAATTATATAAAAGTTACATATCATAAGCCATCAAAGTCTTGGCTTAAATAGAAGTTTTATGTAACGAACTGATCTATAGTCTCTCTAACAATCATATCTACTCATATCCACCTATCTAAGTTGAACTCATTCAATCCATCCCAAGAAATATGGTCAATCCCATAAAATCTCAAAACTACCCTATTTCCTAGGGATTTTCTGGGTGACTAGTCATGTTTGACCAGCCTTGACCGGGCCTAATAAAGCTTGTTCTGACCGAACCAAGTGGAATTAGTTCAGCCCTAGTTCCCAAGCTGTCCATCCATGCATTTAACTCAAGCCCAAGTGTCCTACAAACATATCATCCACATAGCTATTACGGGAAGTTCTGAATCTGTCAAAATTTGCACTTGAAATCAAATTTTCATAAATACTTTAGAATTTGCAAAATTAAAATTAAATACCTAAATATACATGAAATACATCAAAATGAGATAGATATAGTGGAAAATAGATGGAAAATATATGGATTAAGTTTCATCAAGCAAAAATAGACCAAAATTGAGGGCCAACACCTATCTTCCAAAGGAGTCCCTCTAGCAAAAATTGGCTCCCGATGGTTGTGAAATTCAAGAATAAAATCTAGTCTTGGGGTTTCTTGTGGCTAAATCCTGCTGGGAAGACAATGTTTATTAAATCTGTTCTGACCAGCCTGCCTATTTTCCAATTCTCAATCATGTTGGCACCCATCAGCATTTTCAAGAAGATGGAGGAGTGGATTTGTAGGTTTTTCTAGAAGGGTGGAAAGCAGAATGACAGGAGGATCCCCCTAGTCAGTTGGGACAAAGTTTCTAAACCTCTGCTAGAAGTAGGTCTGAACTTCGAGGGCTTGCGGATTCATATTAGCACTATGTGGGCTAAGATTCCGTGGAGACAAATAGCCCCGAAACCTGGCTGGGCTCAAAAGGCGCTATGGAAGAAATATTTTAGGGGTCATAGGTTACGGAGCTTGGATGATCCTACTCCCACCATTAAAGGGTCTCAAATTCACAGGTATGCATGCGAGCCTTATCTCTGATACAAAAGCATTCCTTTTGGATCCTGGGTAATGGCAAGCTCATCAATATCTGGAATGACAAAATTATGAACGAAGAACCATTAGGTGGTGTCCAAGAGCTCATTGAGCTTCGAAGCTGGATGTTGAATAATGACATTAAAACTTCGTGGGATATTTCTATTTGGAAGGGCAATGCATGGGAAGGCTGGAAGAAGCCTCAAATTCCGATTGCTCTTGATCAGGCATGGTCCTTCCTATTGACTAAGCTGAAAGGAATGGGGCCGATTAATACCAGGAAACAAGATAAGAGAGGTTGGGGCTCTCGGTCTAGTTTTTACATAGTTGCATAAGGCTATGAACAACTCAAAAAAAATCCTCATGTTCCTTGCTGCCCTATGATTTGGAGAGGCCTTTGGAGGCAGAAGTGTGTGTCGAAAATTGACTTCTTCAACTGGTTATTGTGTCACAACAACATTCTAACAGATGACAGACTTAAGAAGAAAGGCTTCCTTGGCCCTTCCAGATGTGCCCTTTGCTTGGAAAATGAGAAAATGCCTCTCACTTATTGATCGAATGCAAGTTTGCCAAAAGTATATGGGAAGAGGC
This sequence comes from Pinus taeda, assembly GCA_000404065.3. NCBI lineage: Eukaryota > Viridiplantae > Streptophyta > Pinopsida > Pinales > Pinaceae > Pinus > Pinus taeda. The sequence continues at coordinate 182,659 of APFE030627556.1, forward strand.
GATTTCCCCATGGGGATCTACAGTTACTCTACCCAACACTATTTCTGGTTTCTTTGTCGATTGGGCTTACCTCTATCCTGGTAAGTTCCCCAAGAACAAATGGTTCAAGGAAGCTTGGCTGGCCTATCCAAAATTCATCTTTTGGCACATCTGGATTGAGTGCAATTAGAGAATTTTTCAAGAGAAAGCGCAAAGTTATAAGCTAGTTTTGACAAAAGTCAACGACCTGCTCAAGGAGTCTCTTGGTGAGAAGTTTGGGAAGCTGGGGGAGTGTGCTTGGTCTCTAGTATTATGATGGTGAAAGACAGAACAACACTTGGAAAGACTAGCAGATTAGGCTTGCTGAGGACAAATTCCACATGTGGCTCCAAAAGCGGGCTAGCTCCTCTTTCTTTTTCTTTTTTCTTTTTTTTTGGCTCCAAAAGCGGGCTAGCTCCTCTTCTTTTTTTCTTTTTTTCTTTTCTTCTTCTTCTTTTTTTTTTTTTTTTTTTTTTTTTTTTTTTTTTTTTTTTTT
>APFE030627556.1:198638-284755 GCA_000404065.3 Pinus taeda
AGGTGATTCAATGTTCTATTGAAACTGTTTTGACTGATTTGTTTAAGCAACTTAGAAGAAATATCGAAGACTTTGTGGAGGAATGTATGCTCATTGCATTATTAAAGGAACTTATTAGAAATATTGAAGAATTTGTCAAAGGATTTGCGCTGATTGCATAGGAGCAGCAGAAAAAGGATATATATTTTTTAATTAAACAAAGAAGAAGAAGATACCCTAGGATAATTTGGGCAGTCAGACTTGTTTTGGTACCTAATTTAATAAAGCTCGCAGTACAAGTACTTTGGTGTACCTAATTTAATAAAGCTCGCAGAACAAGACCTTTGTTAAAGCAAGCATATCTGGTACTTGGAGTATCCATAAAGGAAAATAATTGGTTCGATGGATCACCATGAGCGGGGTGAAGGAAAGGAGCATTTCTTCACTTCCACGCTGACTGGATTATCTAATTCACAATCTTCAGCCAATGGAAATCCTGCTATTTCTCGTAGTGGTTACAAGGCAGCCGAAGGTTCTGTCTCAAGGTTTGATTTTAGCTCGGATGATATTTTATCAAACTATGACTATAACAAGAAGCAAAATTTCTCTGATGGGCACCATGTTGCACCTTCTCGAATGAGCAATTCCTCAACAGACGCCTATATGACAAGCAGCCACTCTGACAGGGTAAGTTTCCCCATCTCTTCCTTCTCTTCTTATACTACTTGTACATCTTTGTTTTCAGCTTCATCTATCCTCAAAGTGTTGGTGACTTGGCAGAAACTGCGAAACATAGAACTATCGGAAAATATACAATTTGCATTAGCCAAGAGATTTAAATTTTTTAATATTCATGAATGACCAAATGAGTAGGTTATCGGGACTAGAAAATGCAAACAGTGATACCAAACCATAGGAGTGCAGAAGGATACTGTGGAGGCTAGGAAAATATAACAGACTGAATAATACAATAAAGAAAATAAAGACACTGTATATCATTAGGAAGAGATAGAAAAGAAGACAGTTTTTAGGGTTTTGAGGGCCTGGCAGAACAACCAGTTGAGGCTCTCCTAATACTTGAGGCCGATGGAAAGAATTTAGTGATACGAGTTTGTGGTGGATTGTCAAGCAGGCATGCATTGAGAATGTTTATTTCTCTGTGTCCTTGTGGGGATGGGTTGCTCGACCCCCAATCTTGAGTTGGTGCATAATCTCACTGATCTTGTATCTACTGTGCCCAACTCTGGTGGTTCTGCACAGCACTTAGCACCCCCTCCATGTGTGGAAACATGCCAAAAGGAAGGAGGCATCTAGTCTGATGGGACGGGGTCTAGAAAAATCCTGCAAAGTCTTTTGTCTTCCTAGAATGTAAGGATTGCATTGAAACTTTATAATGGTGGGGAATTTAGATTTCTAGATTTTATTTTCTTGTTGCTTTTGTTGTTTATTTCCACGTTTTCTGAGTCTTGTGGGATGTCTTGTCTTTCTATTTTCTAGTTTTAGCTTCTGGTATGCTACTGGTCAAACTTCAGAGTACTTCTTCAAGTTTTTCTTCACATTGCCAGCTATTTGTCAAGCTTCAAAATTTTAGGATATTTTTTGTTGCTTTTCTGTTTGTCAGATGCTACTGGTGAAACCACAGTTGCATCTGTGTGAGTATTCCCTTATTTTGTCGGCTATTTGTGAAGCTTCAAACTTTTTAGGATCTATTTTGTTGGTTTTGAGTTTGTCTGTTGGTCAAACTTCAGAGCTACTTCTGTGAATTTTTCCTTTCTTTGTCAGCTATTAGTCAAGCTTCAAATTGTTAGGATCTGCTTTTGTGTTGTCAGATGTTACTTTATCTTTAGTGTTTTATCTCTTGGGCCAAGGCCCAAAAGCGGTCGATACTCACATATTTGACCTGAAATTGGTCAGTTATGCTATAGAACATACTTTGGATGTAACTAAATAAATTTTAGTACTAAGTAATCTTTAGCATGTTTATGTGATTATGCCCCTTAACGCCCTTTAAAGCAATAAAATAGGTTTGACTGGATTTGCAAATTTTACTACTTTCTAAGTAACCTTTGGTATTTGCAAATTTTACTACTTTCTATGTAACCTTTGGTATTTGCAAATTTTACTACTTTCTATGTAACCTTTGGTATGTTTATGTGATTATGCCCTTTAAAGCAATAGAATAGATTTGATTGGATTTGCAAAGGAACATAAGTTACAACCTACATAACAAAAAGTTAGTGCTATAGAGGAATAAATTCGACTTATGTGAAATGAATCTTTTGTTTTCTATGAAATTAAAACTTATGGTGGTGGTCTAGTTTTAAACTTTTATCATAGTTTACGTTCATTGTAACCAGTTCAATTATAATGGAATTATTGCAGCAAGAGAAGGAAGGTGTACTTTACATACCATGGTAGAAGAGATACTCTGTGTTTGTGTCACATGCTTAAAACCAAAATGGAAAAAATTGGAATCTGGCCTGTAATGTAAAAAAAAAGGTGATCTTGAAAAACTCAAAAAAAAGGGTGACCTAAAAATTAATAAAAAAGATGAAAGTAGCATAGATCTATTTTAAACCTGGATTTTTTAAACGTGGAGAGGTTCACACCAATGTTATTAGAACCAAACTAGTCATCAAATTGGTTTACCCCCCAAACTGGGAACTGGTCCAGAATTGGAAAAAAACTGGACCAAAAAATTGGTTGACCAAAAAGTAAATAAAATATTCAATTTTTAAAGAAAAACATGTATATTCATGTGCATCCATATGAATCCTAACCATTCATACATAAATATGCAAAAGTTTTCATTTATATAGCAAGTAAGAGTGCATACCCAAATTGGGAACTGGTCTAGAATAGGAAAAAAGCTGGACCAAAAAATTGGTTGACCAAAAAATACATAAAATATTCAATTTTAAAGAAAAACATGTATATTCATGTTCATCCATATGAATCTTAACCATTCATACACAAATATGCAAAAGTTCTCATTTATATAGCAAGTAAGAGTGCATATAACTAAAATAACACTTAGTGCAATACATCTTTGAACCAAAAGTACATCAACAAAGAGGCTCTAGATGGCCTCTAGTGTATAAAAACATGCTACAACAAATACCTACACATCGTCAAAATCATTGCCTATATTGGGATCCTCATCATCAATATCATCCTCTAAGTATTAAAATAAGATCGAGAGCTTAACATGTCAAATCAAGATTTTGTTTGAGTGATGGGTACATTTTTACTAGGATCATGATAGAGGAGTTCAACAATCATGGCACTAACATCAAGGTACATAGAGGACTTGTTGCTCTTGAGTCAATGCTAGTTCCATACCCTCGTACACGACATAATCCAATGGAAGCGTTGCAATCCCTCAATCTTGAAATCCTAAAAGCTGTTAATTCTGCTGGATTTTGAGTGAGATCTAAAATTCTACTTTCTTTCATCATTTTACTGTGAGAATTTGACATTACCATTAATTACATGGCATTAGTTGATTTGAAATTCCAGGTCGTTAAAATTTGATGCTTTGGTTCATAAAATTGTTAAGTATGTTGCATGAATTAAATCCCAATTAAAGCCAAAATAAAAATGTGAAATTGCTTGTGGAGAAATTTTCAACAAAACATAAAATGAGAATTGATAATAGAGTTCGGCTTATTTGAAAGGCCTACATCTCCGGGCCCTTAGTCTTTAGTGGGGAGGCCTCTTTTATTAACTTTTCAATGCCATCAAAGTGCATCAAAAGTACATAAAATAGATCTCTGATTGCTCTTGCTGTGTTCTGCTCGACCTTAGAAATCCAATGCGACAGACGACACTGAAAAAGGCTGAGTACAACTCCTGGAATTAGCCTCCAAAGTTGCTGGTCTAAAAACCTGTCTCTACATAAAAATCAATGTTTTGCATAAAAATATAAGCTTGCCTTGCTGTGGCGCGTTGGTAACATTTTATAATAGCATTGCTTGAGTGGGCCTAATGGTTAAGAGCATGTGTTTCCTCCTAAGAGGTCATAGGTTCAAAACCAGAGGGGGGTAGAGTATGTATGCCTTCGTAGACTTAGTAGTCAAATCGCTGCGCGGAGGAGGGGTCCCTTGTCCACAAACAAGGGGGTCTCATACACCAATTTGGTGTCTGGCTTGGCTGTGACACCTAAAAAATGGATTATTATTATTATTATTATTATAATAAAATGGGGGAGGTCAGCGGTCAAAACTGCCTCCCCATACCTCGCATTACATTATATATATAAAAGATTTTCTATGATATGGTTTAACCACCATATCGTAACCAACGCACCATATATTATAATATAAATCTTATCCCATCATATATATATCCAATTATAACAAACCTATGTACTATATATATGATGCCATGATTTAATTTAATTGTTATACATTAAGAGGAGGTGCTGGCTATGGTGTAGCCGCCAGATATGGCAGGCTCTGCCCAACCTTTTTTTTTTTTTTTCGTTTAACAAACCTTGTCACAATAAATAATAACCCAACACCTTTTTATAACAAACAATGAATTGTGGTATAGTGGTAAGATAGAGGATTTGTTTTCAAGAGGTTAGGTGTTTGATCCCCATCGAGGCCGTCAGCCAATAAATTTTGACCCATCCACCAAAGTCACATGTCCTTCTCCCATAAGGCTATGCGGTGCCAAATAGGGCCATGTGGTACCTTCCAATAGGGCCACGTGGCGGTCTTTGACTAGGCGTTGACTTTTGACTTTTTTTCCCTGTTTTGACCCAAAACTTCAAATTGCAATAACTTTCACATGTAGAGTCGGTTTGATCCCATTCAGATTGCACCACAATCGATTTTTTCGAGCTCTACACAATGGCGCTAGTCTTGCTTGAATATGAGAACTTTGAATTTTTTTCCATTTATAGATCCTTTTGGATCATTCCTCGCCATTGAGACCTTTTGGACCTCCAAAAGGCTATTTACACTGTTTTAAGGTGAGGACAATGTTTCTCCACCTGTCCTGTATCTTTGGGCCAACCTGTTTTGAACCTGTCCATCAGACTCATCCAGACAATTATCAGTATGACACAAAAATTGCAAAGTATATTGAGCCATTTTCCATCCACATTTACAGTCATGTTTACTGCTAATAACCAACCACTGCTAAATAGTCCTAAGCTGATTAACAACATTGAATATACTAACATAAATGAAGCCATACCTTGCTTATCCTTCATAATTGGAACAAAACTCAACTTATCATGCATTGACACTTGTTGTTGTGCAATTTTTGATTCCTTAAGCACAACTTTTTGATTATGATTTATTTTAACTGTCTCATGCTTAAGTGCTTTCGATTGGACAAACGTAGGTGTGACATTCTTGCTTGCATAAGCTGCCTTCTTTAATTGTTCCCTTGTTAGAAAAGTTCTATTTACCTTAATAGGATGAGAGTGCACAATATATTTGATTCCTTTTTTAAACAAGTGATATTGATTCTGTTCCCTGTAGAAGATTGCTTTCTGATCATACAAATAAGGGCTACCCAAGACCATCCCACATTTATCTAGTGGCACTTCATCACATGTTGCTTTATCCACAAATTGAGATGTGATTGCAAATTGTAAGATATTGCTTAGTTACCTGCAATTTATGATTTTTGCTCATCCAATTTAATGTGTAAGGTTTATGTTGCATTTTAGTTTTTAATCCTAATTGCTTAACCACTTCCTCAGAAATTAGATTAGCTTGAGATCCGCTATTCTAACAAAGTGTCGATCTTAGCATGCTTCATAATGAACCTTATGTGGAATATTTTGCATCTCTTCATATCACAAGAACTTTCAGAATCATTACCATCATTAAGTTTACCTGCCAAATCTATTGTTGTGGTTTGAGCCTCATCACCTGAATCAAACCCCAAATCCAACGACTATGTTGCTATTGCAAATTTTTGCTTCCCCTTCTTTTCTTTAAACCACTTCGGTTGCATCTCTGGGTGCAATTGCCAACAGTGCTCGTCGTCATGCCCTTTCTTCTTTAGTGCTTACAAAGAGGGCTTCTCTTGCTCTTTCACAATTGAGTTTGCTTTCTTTGCTTTCCCCTTGTTCTTGCCTTCTTTTCTTGACGCTAATTCCACTTATACACCAACTCTAGTTTTTCGTGCCTCAATGTAAGTTGCTTGAACAACCACCTCATCCATGTTAGTAGGACTAAACATGAATACAATATGGCGAATATATTTTAGTAATCCTCCTATATATTTCATTAGAGTTTCTTGTGTATGCAATGTTGAAGTTTCTAAGTCTAACAATTAGAAACCCTCCATGTACTTTCTGATTTATTCCTTCCTACTTGTTTTGATTAACTAACAAGTTATTTACCATGTAAATACTGAAAATAAACACAAGTACATGCTCAACACATTACAAATCATCAACTAAAGGAAACGGAAACAAGCACACAAATGACACCATAATTTTTGGAATAATGTCCCCGGAAAAACCTAATGTGGGAAAACCAGTGCAGTTATCTGAAGGTTTGATTTATTAAGCAGTTTCAAAATACAATCTGGGTGCCAAATGCGGCTCACCCAACAGAGAAAAATCTCGGCAGTAGTACCTCTCCTTCGGAGACAGAGGCTCCTGCTGAAACCTTAGATAAACACTCCGACAACGCCTCAACTCCAATATGCCCCACGAAAAACCCCAGCATTAGCCTCTAGGGATTGCGTCAGCCTCTTCTACCCTCTGCGTCAGCTTTCTCGGCAATTCCGGCTTCTGCCCTCTGCGTCAGCTTTCCCGACAGTTTCGACTTCTGCCCTTTGCGTCAGCTTTCCCGATAGTTATGACTTCTGCCCTTTGTGTCAGCTTTCCCGGTAGTTTCGACAGTTCTCGACAGTTCTCGCTGTTCTCGACAATTTTGACTTTTGCCCTCTGCATCAGCTTTCCCGGTAGTTCCAATAGTTCCTGACAATTTCGGTTGTTCTTGGCAGTTCCGGCTTCTGCACTCTGTGTCGGCTTTCCCTGCTGTTCCGGCAGTTTCGACTGTTCTCGGCAGTTGTAGCTTTTGCCCTCTACGTCAGCTTTCTCGATTGCTGCACTGGTCCTCCCGACACTATCTCTGCCTCTCTGCTTCTGTATTCACTGCCCCTCTGCTGCAACTCCAGATCACTCTCTCAATTTCTCAGCAAACCCAACCCCAGAAAAGTCGAAATCTTGATCTCTTGGTGTGTTCTCCAAGTGACCCTCAAGCCTCCTCTTATACTTTTATCGTTGACAAATCAACGGCCAAGATTAAGTCCCTAATCAACGACTAAGATTAGATCTGGCTTGATCCATGACTTTTGGATCATTCTAACATAGTTTTATATTAATTCACATTAATATTTTAATTTCCCTAAGTTTCGACTTAGGGACTCCATTAAAAATATTAATTATATTAATATCTCCCAAATTGTTTAGAATCTGCCCAAACCATTTTTGGGTATTGGAGATTCATGTGCCTCAGCCTCTCCACCAAATTTCGTGGCTAGAGCACATCTGATGCTACCCCAAATCAACACTCCTTTTTAGTGAGGACTGTGCTCTAGCAATACTCCTTACTGAGTATTACTCTGATCATTCGACATCGGTCCCTAATGCTAGGCCTGTTGCCCATCATCTGTACTGCTACATCTCGTACTGCCACCCATGGCCCTGCCACTGCCACTATTGCATCTATATGACAGCTCCCTCTGCATCCGTGTTGCTGCCCATGGCCTTGCCATTGCCATTGCTGCATCTGCCCCGCATCCCCTCTCATCATGCTCCATTGTGCTGCCCATAGCACTGCCACTGCTAATTGTTGCACTGCAACTTAGTTACTGAGAAGTAAGTAAATTATCTCCCAACTCTGACATCTTTGTCAATCTAGAGACACTTCCGATGCTGACGTTGCCTCTGTTGCTAACAGGTGCCCCCTCTCTGACCTCTGTGCTGTTGCAACAACTCCCCGCATCTATCACCGTTACACACCTCTCTGTGCCATCCTGCACTGGTGCAACACTCCCTTGCCTCTCGCACTGTTGCAGCCTGCTAGCCTTACGCTATCTTGGGAATCCTGCACTGTAGCTCTCTCTGCTGCTCCATCCTCATCCGTCTCTACCGACATCTACCAATCTTGCTACTCCTCTTCGGGGCTCCCGTAGCTAGGTATAATCGAAGAGGTTGGGTACCTCGAGGATCCTGCCCCTCATTTTCTGTAGTCCTCTTGACTACAGCTCGATGTCTCCCCACTTTCGCTAAAGTGGTGTGTGTGCACTCATGACACAGTGATCGTCTATCTCCACTTCCTTCTCTGCCCTTGTTGGCGCTGCCTTGGTCTCGGAAGCCTCTCCCTTGCTCTTCTTCCTCGGACACTGGGTCACATAATGACCCATCTCCCCACAGTAGAAGCATTTGACCTTGGAGAGGTCCTTTTTCTTCCGCTTTTCTTGCTTACCCTTAGATGCTAGGGCAGCATCCACCTCCTCCTCCTCCTTGATTCTGATCCCCTTGCTGTTGCTCCCCGTCTTGGTCACCCTCCTGATCTTTCCTTGGCGAAGAGCCGCCCACATTTCCTCCCAATCTAGAAGGGTCGCCCTGCCTAGTATGCTCTGGACAAACACCTCCCAGTCTTCTGAGACTGCATTCAGGGCTGTTCTCACCATCAACTTTGGATCTGGTGTGGCCCCTATGGAAGTCAACTGATCTTGGATCTCCTTTAATCGACCGAGGAAGGTGTCGATCTATTCTCCCTTTTGCATCTGGTATGACCACAACTGATGTTCTAGGAGCATCTTCCTTTGCACGGAAGTATGCTGATACAACTTGGTCAAGGCCTCCCACATCTCCCATGCGGTATTCTTCTCGGCAATATGTGGTACTATATGATTCTTGACCCCATCAAGAATGATACTCTTGGCCCTTGCCATTGCTTCCTCAGACCTGTCATTGTTAGCTGGGTCAACTGGGACTGCTATCATCTTCAAGGCGAAGTGCTTGACACGATTTCTGTCAAGTACATATAAGATTCTGGCCTTACAAACTAAGAAGTTTGAGGCTTTGTCAAGTCTGTCCTGGTCTCTTACTCCGTGTAGTGCCATTCCGCTGCTCTTCTACTTCCCTCCTGGAAGTTCTCGACGTGACTCCCTCTAAGCCTCGATTTCCCTCCGGGAAATCCTTTTGTCGATGTCGAGATGCCCCCTACTTTGATCGTCTATGCAACCACACCACTGATCCGGATTTCTCGGCTAGAAACCCTCAGTAGCAACTCCCTCCTCCTTGGCCTTGCCCTGTTAGGTACTGTTTTGACAACAGTACCCCACCAGCTCCACTCTACAACTTATCCACAACCTCCTAAACCCCAGCAACCTGAAGGTGAGAGCTCCTAAGCTCTGCGCAGTCCCAACACCAGCAAACTACCTCCCTAGGCCAACTGCGTCAACCCTCTTAGCCTCTGCGTGGCTCTGCGTGAGCTTGCCTTTGCCTCCCTCAGCCTTTGCGCAACCTCTTCTTGGCTCGAACTTGATGACGTAGGCACTGCGTCACCCCTTCCTTGTTGTTTTGCTGCTAGGAACAACTTTTGTCACTCGGGACAACTGTTTTCTGCTGTTGCTGCAACTGATGTCCTCAATTCTCCCATGATCTTCAACCACGCTCTGATACCATGTTGAAGTTTCTAAGTCTAACAATTAGAAACCCTCCATGTACTTTTTGATTTATTCCTTCTTACTTGCTATGATTAATTAAGTTATTTACCATGTAAATACTGAAAATAAGCACAAGTACATGCTCAACTCATTACAAATCATCAACTAAAGGAAACAGAAACAAGCACACAAATGACACCGTTATTTTTGGACTAATGTCCCCAGAAAAATCCAATGCGGGAAAATCGGTGCAACTATCTGAGGGTTTGATTTATTAAGCAGTTTCAGAATACAATTTGGGTGCCAAATCCGGCTTACCCAACAGAGAAAAATCTTGGCAGTAGTTGGCACTAGTACCTCTCCTTCAGAGACAGATGCTCCGCTTGAAACCTCGGATAAACACTCCGACAACTCCTCGGCTCCAATCTGCGCCATAAAAAACCCCAACGTCAACCTCTTTTGCCCTCTGTGTCGGCGTTCCCGGCAGTTCCTGACAGTTTCGACTTCTGCCCTCTGCGTCAGCTTTACTGACAGTTCCCGACAATTTCCACGGTTCCCAGTAGTTCTGGCTTCTACCCTCTAAAAAAGCTTTCTCGACAGTTCCGGCTGTTCCCGACAGTTCCGATTGTTCCCTGCAGTCCTGGCTTCTGCCCTCTACGTCAGCTTTCTCGGCTGTTCCTGTAGTTCCCAGCAGTTTCGGCTGTTCTGGCAGTTTTGACTTCTGCCCTTTGCGTCAGCTTTCTCGGCTGCTGTACTGATCCTCTCAGTTTCCAGTTCAAGTCGGCCAGTTTTTAAAACTATGGTTTAACCACCATATTGTAACCATCCCACCATATCTTATAATATAAACCTTATCCCATCATATATATCCAATAATAACAAACCTACGTACTATATATATATGATGCCACGATTTAATTTAATTGTTATACATTTGGCTATCTAGCGCAACCCTTTTTACCATTTAACAAACCTTATCCCAATAAATATAACCCAAAGCCACAGACAACTAATTGTGCTATCGTGGTAAGACAAAGAATTTGTTGCTGATAGGTTAGGTGTTTGATCCCCGCCAAGGCCGCTGGTCAATAAATCTTGACCCATTTGCCAAAGCCACATGTCCTTCTCCGATAGGGCCTTGTGGTGGTCTTTGACTAGGCATTGGTTGTTGGCCTTTGACTTTGACTTTTTTCCTGTTTTGATCCAAAAATTCAAATTGCAATAACTTTCACATACAAACTCAGTTTGAGTCCATTCTAATTGCACTGGAATTGATTTTTTGAGCTTTATGCAATGGCGCTAGTCTTGCTCGAATCCGAGAACATTTACAAATCCTTTTGGATCATTAGTATGGACCTAAGGTTGAATAGCAAGCTGCCCCACTCATAAACTATTGTTAAAAACACATTGCACTTGGAGGGTTTTTGGTTGCATTGTACAAAATTGGCCGTTTTGCTATGGAGTCAACCTTTTGTTAATTTTAGGTATGTTCTATGCTTAGAACAATTTACTTCAATTTTTCCATTTTAGCTTAATATCAATTCCAGATTAGCAATCACATTAGCATGATAGTAAAGTGCAGATAGATCATAAACATAAACATCAGAAAACAAGCCAAGACAAGAGGACACAAGATGTGGCACCAGCCAGGGACAAACCTTAATGTGCGGAAACCCTTGATCAATTCCTCCTATATTCTTCAATAGTTCAGCAGAGAGAGAGATAGTACATATACATCAGAAGTCAACACTTTGACTTGTCAAGATCAGACATCAGAGATCTTCACCATGAAGATAACAAGGACTACAGTTCTGAACTCGGGTGAAGACAAACATTCTTCAACTGATTCTCCAAGGTGATTCCATCGCCATGCTGCACCTAGCTATTAGTCTGATCCTCAATGCAATAATACTAACCCATGACAATGGCACTGCCCATCTCATATTGCAGCAACATCATTCAGCCCTCTAATGGCTTCAGCAGTATGACAGCTCCATGTATTATGCTAATGATCTGGGCCCTCAAATAGCCATACGAAATATTGACTGTGGTGTTATGGCCTGCATCCTAGCACATAGTTTTCCTCTGCTGCTCACAAGGAAGTCTGTACCTTCATACATGATCAGCTCATCAATCTACCTTCTATCAATGACAGGGCTCCACCAAGGTTACTGAACATAGGCCTATATTAATCTTCCCTCTAACGGTCCCTTTTTGCTGCTCCAAAGGTTTCCAACCAAGGTCTTCAACACTGATTACATTCACTGTTCATAGCCTTCACTTCTTGCTCCATCCAAGTGACTGTACATAGCTTCTGAATCAAGGTCTGCAACATACAACAATTATGCCCTTGCATTTATGTCAACACAGCCCTAAGATATGCTGTCCAAGCATGCCTTGCTGGACAAATTTTAACATGTACCTTTCAGCACTCTTCTCCACGTCATACAAGCCACTTTCGGACCTTCCTTGTCTGCCTGAAGCTTGATGCCGTTCCTGACCAAAACAGAGGTCAAATTAGGCATCATGTAGCTGTGGTATGACTGCGGCTAGGGCATGCTTGAATAGACTTCCTTTTGACTGCGTCTATGGCTAGTTAAGGCCTCCTCTTTCCAGCGTATAGGAATTCTCCTCTTGCTGCATAGAACCCTCATTGACTGTGGATTATATCACCTTGGAGGACTGCGGTTAGGGCAGCATAGAGGCCTCTTGAGACTCTGTATTAGAGTCATCTAGGGCTAGTTAAGGCCTCCTCTTTCCCGCATATAAGAGCCTTCTTCAATTGTGGATGTAGGGCAACATCTAGTGCGGAATAAGGCCAGCAGTTAGGGCGTATCTGGACTGTGGCTAGGGCATGAATAGAACTGCGGCTAGGGCTTTTTTGAACAGTGTGTAGGTCTCTCCTTAAGACTGCGTATAGGTGCCTTTTAGGACAGTGGATAGGGTCTCTTCTAGACCAGTGATTAGATCTCTCCTTGCTGCGATATGGAGGCCTCCTTCACTGTGTTAAAGCTTCCTCCATGACAATGTTAAGGTCTAGGGCATCCTCTAGGGCAGTGTATCCTCTTTAGATCTCTCCTCCCGCCAAAACCCAAAGACAAGTGGAGAGGAAGAGATCACAAGAGGTGTGTGTAAAATGACTTGCAAGCCATCCCTATTTATAATGCAACGTTGAGGGTAGATGGGGGTAATTTGGTTGCTGGCCAACCTTGACGAATTGTCACATAACACAAATAAATTTATATCTCCATGAATACATATTGGAATTGGATGATCTTTAGATCAATCCTACACCTCTCAACTAGAGGAATCCAAGAAAAATATCAGCTGCCATGAATAAGATGACTCACATGGAGTTTGGCCCTAGTTGCCAATTTTAACACTTTTTCTGGTTCTGTGCCATTGGTCGGATTGGTTTTGGCATCAAAATGGTTGGACCAGCTGGTTCCACTGGTTCCTGTTTGGTTCCGATAACACTTATTTACTGCGGGTGGGGCTCTTCTGAACAGCGAATAGAACTACGGCTAGGGCTCTTTTGAAGAGCTTGTAGGTCTCTCGTTAAGACTGCGTATAGGTGCCTTTTAGGACAGCGGATAGTGTCTCTTCTAGACCAGCAATTAGATCTCTCCTTGCTGCGATATGGAGGCCTCCTTCACTGCGTTAAAGCTTCCTCCATGACAGCGTTAAGGTCTAGGGCATCCTCTAGGGCAGCATATCCTCTTTAGATCTCTCCTCCCACCAAAACCCAAAGACAAGTGGATATGAAGAGACCACAAGAGTTGTGTGTAAAATGACTTGCAAGCCAACTCTATTTATAGTGCAACATTGAGGATAGATGGGGGTAATCTGGTTGCTGGCCGACCTTGACGAATTGTCACATAACACAGATATATTCATATCTCCATGAATACATATCGGAATCGGATGATCTTTAGATCAATCCTACACCTCTCGATGAGAGGAATCCAAGAAAAATATCAGCTGCCATGAATAAGATGATCCACATGGAGTTTGGCCCTAGTTGCCAATTTTAACACCTCTTCTGGTTCTGTGCCATTGGTTGGATTGGTTTCGGCATCAAAACAGTTGGACCAGCTGGTTCCACTGGTTCCTGTTTGGTTCCCATAACACTTATTTACACCTGGTTTTTTTTTTGATCCATCTTGGTTGGTAGATATGGGGTTAAGATGGTTCTTTCGCATAAGGTTTGATTTTACTCTTGTGATAAGTAAATACTATCAGATACAAAATATTTTCCTTGTGCATCATGCACCCTTGATCAAGTAATGCTGTAATGAAATTCTTTTCTTGTTGATCATGCCAAGTAATAGTTAATTGCTGACAGTGCTCAGAAGATTTTGACAAATAGTATTTGTCTCATAAAATTATTTAAGACTATTTCTGGACCTACTGGTATTTACATTTTCTTTTTTCCTCAATATGAATAATTGAACCTTCTTGTTAGTTGGAGAATTTGGCACATTTCCTCTTATTTCTGTAGTAACTCCTATCAATTTTGTTTGTTTGAATGGCAGTTTTGGGAGCCTAAAAGTATGAAGCAATTTTCAAATGAGCAGATGCAGGAAGATGATAACCTTTACAGTGAGGTTGTTGCAACCGTTGAACAGACTATGAAAAAGTATGCGGATAATCTGTTAAAAGTCTTGGATGGTATGACTGGACGGTTAGCTCAACTAGAGTTAGTGAATCAAAGGCTTGAACGCTCAGTAGAAGAAATGCGGGCTGATGTGGCTCACAACCACAGTGAAGCAGATGAAAGGTTTAGGTTATTGGACAACCATATCCAAGAAGTAAGTCTAATCTGATTCCTTAGTTCTCATTTGAATTTCATCATCCCAGCTTATTTAAGATAATTTGTGATCTTGTTCAAATATTACTAATAATCTTCACTGTATAAAGGATATTATTGCCGACTGTTGTGCTTGCAGACTATCATATAATAATTTATTATATTAGTTTTTTGATTCGTCTTGGAGACTTGGTGGCCTGTTTGTTCAGCTGCTTTTATGTGAACAGCTTGAACTTTGAATTGACTGCTGCCTAGCAATGATTTCATTGCTGCCAATATTGAGTTGACTGGCCTTGGTCAGAGTTGTATCTCAGACTATACATTGAGTAAGACAATATGAAGTTATTTTACAGTTTTACTTCCCCATCTTCTAGTTACTCCCAGTTATGTGAAATTATCACACTTTGCTCACAAGGCTAAATTTAGTGCTTATCATTGTAAAGGTATCAGAGCGTGGCTATTTAAAGTTCTGTCAAATGCAAAAGTTTGATAACGCACCACTTCAAAATAGTATGCCATTGTCTACTCTAATTATATAAGATTTCTTTTGGTGTGGTTATTGTTTTGCTAAATCATACAGTTCAAAACTGTTTCTTATGTTGAAGTTTTAATGCTACAAGGTAAGTTTTTACATTCTCAGGTGAGTTTACTTAGATATGAAAAAATGTCATTTATATATAGAATTTGGGTGGCATAAGGTGTCCATTGCACGTAGGTGCAGAGTCCAGACATAGAAGCGGACAGATTTATATGATGTTATCATGGCCATCTTAGGGAAAAAATGGTTCACAAAACATAGAAGATGAAAATAGGCTTCTAGGGTTTTCTATCATAACCATAAGAAAAAGTCTCAGTTAAGAAAGGGATTGATCCAGGCCTGATTTCAGCTGCCCTGCCTGATGTGGGGGATTTAGCTATCTCTAGAATGTGAGCTTTTTTCCAACTGACTGTTTAAATTTATTCTTCTTTGGATCCTGGTTTCCCGGGAAGAAAAGGTTTATGGGATTGTCTGCCTGATAAGTGCATCTACTTGTGTTCCTTCTGTTATTGATCAACAAATTTCTTCTTGAAATCTTGTTATGGGCATGTGGTTTTCGATAGGATGGTCATTTAGCTGTATGAGAGATGGTTACATATGCACCTTTGGAACTTTGGTAGAGTTGGATAATACGACAACATACATTTGGTCAATATTAGTACAAAGAGCGATGGCTCGAACATAAGTGTGCTTTTGTTTTATGCTTGTATATGAATAAAAAATTGAAGATGTCACTTATTCGAGTATAAACCATCAACATGCACTCACGAAACCTAGGCGAGAAACTTTTTAACGATGAGGAGTGGTCTAAGGGTACCACAGAACAATAAATAAAAAGTGTATGGAAGTAGGATACATACATCATAAATATGGGGGAGAAATTAGATGGAAGTCTTTATTATAAATGGTGGAATGTTACATCTCTCTCACACATTAATCATCAATTGTTACATTATTATATATCACCCACCTTAGGTTGGTTATGGTGGCTTATCTACCTAACCACCAACCTTAACACCTCGATGTTACATTGGTCACTTAATTAACATATACAATAATACAAGAATGGCATAATACTATTCAATATTATCACTCTAAAAGAATGTGCTTATTTGTTAGTGAAGAAAATCCTGCTTTGGATTTGAGGGAGTGTTCAATGTCTTTATATTCTTTTTAGGCCACAGCAAATTAGAGTGTTTCAAGGACAGCTTATTTTGCATTTCCAGGATGTTTAAGGAGGGCTGTAATAATAATTAGAGTTGAGAAGTGTAGTGTGTTGAGAAGAGTGAAGTACCACACCACCTAAAGAAGGATGGGCCAAGCTAAGGATGGTTGGAAGGTTGGGAATCACCACCCAAATTTTGGGAGAAAATCAAGAAAACTAGGAAGAGGGTAAGGAATGAAGGAGAAGTTATTAAGAGGTTAATGTTTAATGACCTGCAAATAGTAATTTAGGATTGATACATAAGTTTATTAGTCTGCTTAAAACAACACATAAATTAACTAGAGAGAGAGGCAAAGCAAAAGAAATGAGATGAATTGCTTCCTTTACTGTATGTGGTCTAATCAATCTACTTGCATGAATTTGAAACACAATAACTTAAAGAAGCAAAATACATGGTTATATGGATTGAAGTTCATTAGGAAAAGCTCCTTTCGAACCTAAGCAAACCTACATTACATAGCCCTCAATTTAGTCTGGCTTGCTTGTGGGCCAAAAACTAAAGTATCAAGGGGTTCTACAACCAAAATGTCCTTTGTGTGGGAAGAGTGAAACCATGAATGTTTGTTTTGATGTTGTAGCTTTATCAACTTTTCCTGGCTTTAGGCTCTTAAGTTTTGTAGCTAGTAGCTCTTGACTACCATCTGTTGGAAGTTGACCCTTCTAGGGGATTTCTCATGGCTCATTGAAATCCACACG
The DNA here is from genome assembly GCA_000404065.3 of Pinus taeda. Lineage (NCBI taxonomy): Eukaryota > Viridiplantae > Streptophyta > Pinopsida > Pinales > Pinaceae > Pinus > Pinus taeda. The sequence goes on from APFE030627556.1 coordinate 215,541, forward strand.
ATATGGATATTGATCAAAGTTGATATTGTTTAACAGGTTTGGAAAACAGTGAATGCATGGGATTTTCTTTGGCTAATTGAAATCCACACGACATGGATATTGATCAAAGTTGATATTGTTTATCATGTTTGGAAAACACTGAATGCATGCTTGTTGACAAAGTCACAACACAACACATATTTTACTTGGCATGATGGCTTCTTAATTTGTACTCCTTTACATTTGTAAATCTAGGCGCAAACTAAGGAGGAGGGGATGGATATGTCGCCACCCTGCCCCACCAACCACACCACCTAGACAACCAATCTTTAGAGTGTTCAATTTTTTTATAGCTTCTACAGGTTAATGCCCTTAACATTGAGGAGGTTGAGTTGTTTACAAGTGTTGGGAACAAAGTAGAAGCTGACATTCAATTCAGGTTTTTAAAGTTATAATAATCAAATATTCGATTGTGCTCTTTGATATTGATGTTCTAGAGTAGTAGGCGGTGGAGCTCAAGTAGGGCAATGATGGATGGGAGCCAATCTTTGTAGATCCTAAGCTTGAGGATGGGCCTCCAAAACAAAGACCCTCCTCTTGATGTGCTCACTATGGCGTTACGTAATTCTTTGAGATGGACAACTAGCACTTTTCTTTTGGCTCTTTGTGGCTAATTTTTGATATGATAAGACAACTTTTGATCTCATCCCTAGTTCTTATGGCAATTGTTTAAATCAATGTTGTGAACATCGCGATAAAATCATGATTTTTTCGTGGTGGTGATTAAATTAGTGATTTTTTCGCTTCGAAAAAATTGCGGTCTGACCTCAAAAAATTGCAAGGCCGTCTGACAATCAATTTTTAAAGGCTTTTTTGTTTTTTTGTTTTTATTCATTTTGCAAACAAAAGGCAAGGCTGAGAGCTAAGGAGGAGGATAACTCATCTACAAGGACAAGAGAGGAGAAAAGTGAAAAAATTTAGCATCCCAAGCAAAAAAATTTCGAGTTTGGACCAAATTTCTTCAGCAGGGCGTGGTTTTCAGGTATGGACATCAAACTTGGCCCTATTTTTTTGTTTTTTTCCTTGGCTTTCAGTCACCCATATATTTTCCATGATTTTTGCTTGGATTTGAGTGTCTTTTTTTGTCATTTTTGTTGCATTTAATGGAGAGGATTTTTTTTTCAAAAATGCAAAATCTTGATTATTGGTTTTATTTGTTTAAATTCTTCTTGTGCCCTAGTTTTTCTGCATGATTTTTGCTTGGGTTTGAATGTGTTTTTTTTTGTCATTATTGTTGCATTGAGTTGAGGTTTTTTTTTGTAAAAAATTCAAAATATTGTATGTTAAATTTTAATTTCATCTGTTTAACTTGCAATTTTTATTGTGCCCCAGGTTCAAAATTCAATCTTACATTAAAACTCAACAAAGTTACAAACATGCCAAGGAAATCGGACCTTATGTGGGAATTTGGTGAACTTGATGGGGTTTTGACAGATCAAATTTGACTTGCAAGTTATGTGGGCACCATATGACAGGGGGAGATTATGCTGATTGAAATACCACCTTGCACAAATTCTTGGACATGAAGTAGGCCTTTGCACATAAGAAAATCCAGAAATCATCCATAGAGCCCTCAAATCATTGGAAGAAATAGAGACAACCAAAGTGACCAAGGCAACTTTGAAGAGTCAAATGGTAGGGGCTAGAGTGGTGAGATTGGGAGGTGACTGTGAGAGTGGTACTGGTTTTTGTTCAACATCAGTGTCTGTAGTCAACCCTGCATTTTTCTCATCATATCTTTAAAAATCAGCAAACATTGGCTAGCCCAAAAAATCGTGATTTTGAGATAAAATTAGGATGTTATCGAGATGTTCGCAACACTTGTTTTTTGTTCCTAGAACCACACCTGGTGCACAACCATCTCTCACGCTAGCTCTTAAAAAAAGGGAGAAAGAAGAAGCTCACAAGCTGTTGGGAAGGTGTCTTCTTTGGAGTGATGTTCCTTTTAACATTGCTAGGAACAATCCATTTTTCCAGCCCTCGATTGATGCTATTGCTATCGTTGGCTCTAGGTACAAAGCCCCTTCCTATGATGACTTTAGAGGGCGTATTCTTCAGAATGAAAAGGCTGACTGCACTAAGAGATTAGAGGAGTTCAGGGGCTTATTGGCACACATGATGCACTGTGATGTCAGATGGGTGGCCCAATCAAAAGGGTAGAACTCTTATTAACTTCTTTGTTAATTGTCCCAAGGGGACAATGTTTATGAAATATGTTGATGCATCTGCACATATCAAAGATGCATGACTATTATGTGATTTGTTGAACGTGTTCATTTAGGAGGTGGGTCCACAACACGTTGTCCAAGTCATAATGAACAATGTTGCAAATTATGTCGCTGCTGGCTGGATGCTTATGGAGAGGCATCCTAACTTATTTTGGACATCCTGTACTGCACACTGCATTGACTTGATGTTGGAGGACATAGGAAAAATTCCTTTTGTCCAGGATATTGTTGAATCATCAAAAAACATTACAAAATTTATATATAGTCATGCATCTGTGCTTCATTTGATGAGAACATTCACCAACAATAAGGAGTTGGTGCGCCTTGCCATTACACGGTTTGCCACTAGCTTCATATCTCTTCAATCCCTCTTGAATTCTATGTGGCATGTGAAAAAAATGTTTCTTTTAAAGGAGTGGTGAGCTTTGTTATATAGCAGCAAACCAGAGGGAGAGGCCATATGCAGACTAGTTTCATACCAGGAAAGCTTTCGGGCGGGAGTGTAGGAGGTGTATAGCATTACTAAACCTTTGGTAAAAGTTCTTCAATTAGTTGATGGAGACAAGCCCGCAATGGGCTACTACTTGTATGAGGCCATGGCCAGGGGCAAAAAATCCATTCACAACTATTATAAGGATAAGGGCGATGAGGGTTTGAGAACAACTGATATGGGAAGTGATTGATGAGCAATGGAACAATACACTCCACTGCCCCATTCATGATGCAGGGATCTACTTGAACCCCACATTTTCTTACTCTTGTGGTTTCTTATTTGATGCTGAGGTCATGGATGGATTCTTCACTTGTGTTTAGAAGATGGTGCCATCTCTAGCAGAACATGCAAAAATCTCCAAAGAAATGGAGATATATAAGATGGCAGCTGACACATTTAGCTTTGACATGGCTATTGTGGATAGGAAGACTAAAATGCTAGGTAAGCTTTAATTTGTTTCAAATTTCATTGTCTCTTCGTACTTTGCTTCAACTTTCAAATGTTATTTTTTCCTTATGTTTATCTTATTTGTTGTAGATGCACGGTGGAGAAGCTATGGTGGCAGAGTACCCAATCTCCAAAGGCTTGCCATTCGAGTGCTCAACCAAACATGTAACTCCTCCGGATGCAAGCGCAACTAGAGTGTATTTGAAAAAATACACGCCAAGAAGCGTAACAGGGTAAAAATTTTCTAATTAATTTTATGATTTCATTAAATAGTAAACAATATAATTTATTATTATTTTTTTTTATAATTAATTAATTTATTATGTATAATTATTAATTTGTGACCGTTGTACAGGTTGGAGTCTCAGCGCCTTAATGACATGGTCTACGTTTACTACAGTCTTTGATTGTGGGTGAGGCAACTTGAGAGGACACCTGATGTGGAGGCCATCTCATTGGATGGGATTGACACCACTGTTGAATGGAGGGTTGAGGCCAAGAGGCCTATCATGGAGTCGAGCCCTAATTGGTTGGAGGAGGTAGTGGAGGGGGTAGCAGCTGTAGAGGAGGAGGAGGAGGGGGAGGAGCAACAAGAGGAGGAGGTGACAACACCTACCATGGTCACAAGTAAGGATGTGGTCTACCTCCTATAGCTCCTAGTTCTTCAACTTCTAGAGCATAGCAGAGTCCACTGCCAGCCCTAAGGTCTTCTTCCTCTAGAGGGAAAGTTGTTGTATTTTCTCGCAAGAGGAGTAGAGGAAATCAATAGTACTAGTTACTTGGTTCATTTCATTGTATATGATATTATGACTCATGAGATGAGATACATTATTATATTTTTTGTTGATATTTCGAGGTTGAGTTAAGACTCAGGACTCAATATTCAGGACATGATTTACTGTTAAGTGTGATGTAGCACTAGACATATTACACACCTTATATATTAGATCTCTTTTCATATATATGTTTTAGTGCATTTATTTTATGTTGTGGATGCTTTAGACTTAAAAAAAAATTGAAAAAATGTTTTTTTTTTTTTTCTTTGTATTTGTTAATTTTTACTGATTTTTTTCCGATTTCGGATCCTTGTCGATTTAATCCTGATCGCGGTTATTGCAACATTGGTTTGAATGATCCATTATTTTGGTATTAGATGTAATATTATTTTACATATTTATTCAAAGTTGAAGCATTTTATCCAAAAGAAATTGCAAGTTACTTGCATTAGTAGAAGAAACAGGCATTGTGAGAAGAAACAAACAAGCAACAAAGGAGGGTTAGAAACATAATCTACATATCTTTGATGTCGATCTCCTCTTTATAGGCATGAGCAAGTATATAACATCTCAGAAACAATGAAAGAAAAACACACAAGTGGCATACACAACTGAAGATATAGAAATGAAGTGCATGCATGTGTAACCTAATTGTTGTTAGTGAAGAAGCTTGCCCCAAGGCTTTCAAGTCTTTGTTGAAGCTTCCTTTAAGGTGGGGTGGAAGGTTGATTGAAGTGTGACTATGGATTGTTATCCACCAAAAATTGGGTAACCCGTAGGAGAACTTTTCTTCTTTTTGGATGGCCGTTTTGTTAATAGCCCGATATGATTAACACATAACATTATGCCATGATCCTCCACATCTTGCTCTGGTTACTTTTCTCTCCCGTCTGACGTTCCTTCTTAAAGGAAGGTGTGGTGTCAACCATTGACAAGTAACCATTTTTGCAATCATGTGCCTTTATTAAATGTTATGGGCATACTAATATGGATCAAGGGGCAAACTGGATAATTGATTGATCTTGATTGTCTTCTTGTTCCCTCGCTTCACTTGGGAGGTTGGTCTTTGACTCTAGTCCATTGGGACTCCCTTTGAGGCCTTAGGGTTTTAGGAAGGGGAAGCACTGATTGAAGTAATGTGTCCAAGGTGTTCCATAATTACTACTTTATATCTTTCCCCTTGTTCTTCCCCATCCTTTGGGTTGGTGGATATTGGTCGTTGGGATTGGCACTCTTCATCCTCATCCTTGAGTTCGGCCTTGAAAACTTAGTCTTGGAGGTTGATGCAGCTAAAAGAAAGGTAAAACCATAAGAAAGCCACAACAAAAGAAAAATGTAACATGCAAAAGATGGCTGGGATATTTATTTAGTCCGTGGGAAAAAGCCTAGCATGAGCCTTACCCCCCTCATTGGCCATCACCTAGTTCCTCAAGCATTTAGTGCTTTCATCTACAAAAAAAGAACTCTTGTATGTCCCAACCTTGATGAGTGATAAAATGCCTTATCTTAAATTGGTAATGGGAAATTTCAAAAGCAAGCTTGGGCTCCTAAGCTATACACCCAAATAAAGACAATTCATAAAAAGTAAGAGGCACATTAGAGGAGTGGAAAAAGCGAGTTGAGGAAAGGGGCAACTCATTCCTTCGTGATTGCTCCCTCCTTGCGTCTATACACTTAAGATGTTGGATCTTCGTTTGTTGGTCACATGGCTATGGCACCTTGCCCTGAAGTCCTTCCCACTTTGCAACCATCATTATCATTTACACCTATAGATTGATGGGCTAATCTAGGACATGCCACCCCACTTGGGGGTTGGAAGTACATATTAGGGTTTTCAATTTAATCATCCTTAATATAAGTGAGCTAACTTGTTTACATGACCCGATCTAGTTAAACATTTGAAGGTGAGTTGTGTGAAGTATTATTGTGCCTGTAACATTAGGTATGGTCCACTATGATGCATTTATGGTTATTGCCCATAATGATTGATGATTTAACTTGATCTTGAGAGGGTTTTGTCAAGTGGTGTGGTGTCATCACAACAACAAAGGCCTCTTGAGAGATGATTCTCATCCCATTCAACATAACTTCAAGAGGTCATTTTACTCGTCTAGAGAGCAATTCTGACCTTGATGATGCAACATTGCTCCTGTAGAGGAGAGCATTAGGCTATGAGATGGTTCCACATGATACTTGACACACTTGAGTACCCCTAGATGTTGATGTTGAGCCACTAAGGCTTGGTGTCATAGGAAGTATTCATGAGTCACAATAAGTGTGCTTGAGTAACAAGAAGTACATATGAGCCACAAGAAGTACACGAGTCACGAGAATTGCACGAGTAATAGGAAGTGCACATGACTTGCTGGGCCAAGTTTTGTGGGCAGTTTGAATAGGTTTGACTAGATTTATATTGTTGGTTAGTTTGACTTTGTATTTGACTAGAAGTGATCCAGGAGGATTTTGTTGATTCAATTGCACAGGTGTTCAAGTGTCGTCATCAGTGTTCAGTGTTGTCGTCACTTCAGTTCAGCCTTGACAGTTCGACAGTGTTGGTTATGGATCAGGTTGTTTAGGTAATATGGTTTTCATGGCGTTTAGTTGATACGGGTTTGTACCTGGTTGTCGACTTATGTTCATTGACAGTTCCGCCAGGGTTGAACGAAAAAATAGCCAACCTCTTTATTTCAACAAAAAAGTGGATCTTGTAATGAATAGCTAGGTCACTAGTAAGTTACATACCTTAATTTGGAGAATATCTAATGGCTAAAGCTTTGTTGATATATCTTTTTGAGATTTGAGGCTTTCCGGATTTGAAAATTTGTTTTGTAATACTCTGGTATGTGGTTTTTGCAATTCCACAGGTGTGAATTGAATCTGACATGCCAACTGAAAGTTATAGTAACTTTCCCAAAACTTGTTGATTTTTTTGCTTCTACACATGAGCAAATTTGTATAGCGTGCCACATGTCCAATTCTTGAATTATAATTCTGGAACTTGTGCTTTAGGTACTTCTATATGTCTCCTGAAATAACTAAAAATTTCATACTTCAAAAATTTCTAGACAAGAAGATATATCAAAAATATCAAGTTGATTTATTTAAAATTTATTTCATGATTGTTTACAAGCCTTAACTTGTTAATTTGGTAGCTCAGTGATAAATTCCAACTATAGGATGAGATTCCTCTTTTTGAGAGGACCAATTTTGACTATTGAAGTGCCCAATTTGGAGAAGAGAAAGTGTATTTTTGAATTAAAGCCCACATGCGCATATTTGATTAGGTCGGCCCTAAAGCAAATTGGACACCCTTGGAAGGCTATAAATACAAGTGAACTCAACCTCATTTGGACATGATCATGAGACATTCCTCTATTCTCTTCTTTGGTTTGGCTCGCACAGTTCTGAGGCAAGTTCGTAGAGATTGATTTGCACAAGTCCAAAAATGCAGGGTTCGAAGCTCACATCTCTGTTATTCGGTTTTTGGGTCTTAGCCGTAGGCATGTCATGGAGAAATTTCAATTGTAGTAGTAGACATGTCAGAGAAATTTCAACTGAAGCCTTTCAATCGCATGCATGACACGTCTTCCCTACGACTGGAACCTAAAGGTTGAATTTTTCAGTTGACCGAAGTTTTCGCTCGTTGATTGCAGAGTTTGGTAGTTGACTACTGGCAATGACAATTGACTACAAGTTCTTGAATCGGGGTTATTGGATTATTAGCATGGTTGGGTTCATCTCATGGATACCGTTTAGTTGATTTAGCTGGATAGTTGTATGGATGAAGATATGGATCATTGTACTCCCTTTTGCTAAATCATTCAATGACAATCTAATAAGAAGAAGAATTCGAAAGGGTTTTTTCCGTAGTGGGTTTCGCTCTAGTCTCCGACCAATCCTAGTGTTCCTATATGTGAATGTTTTTCTTTTATTGTTCCTTTATGTTCTGCTGCATTGATGATGATATTGTTCTTTCTACATAGTTGCATATGTTGCTGAATAATGATATGATGCTATGGGGTGAATTTAAATATGAAAATAATGAAATGCAATTATCAAAGCAAAGAATAATATAGCCTTAAGAAAAATTAACATGGTTTCAGAGCTGGGCTGAAGAAAACTCAATGAAGATCACCCCTATTAAGACACCCTTGATGGATGTAAGAGAAGATGGAGGAGACATAAAAGAATATTATGGTTTGAGGAAACTCTAGGCAATTTGGTCATTAGGGTTTGATAGATATTATGAGATTAGGGTTTGGAAATTATGAGATTAGGGTTTGGTTTGGAAGAAACTTCCAAACCCTAGTTTATGGCAAAGATTTGAGATATGCAATTTAGAAACCCTAGCATGACTAATGTGAAGATGTTCAAGCACTTGTGTCAAATTTGATGAAGCCCTAGATGGGATAGTCTTTATTAGGCATGGTCGCTGATGAAGTTGGTTGAAATATTGAAGGCTACAGTGTTATATGGTCACTGGACAATCATGAATCTTGAAGGCTAGTTCAAGAGGGAGAGCTCACCTCTCATTAAGATAAGTACCTTTTATATTTATGTTACCTCTTTGTGATTCTATTCCTGTTTGAGTTTATTGCTTTGATTATTACTTATACTTCCTGCATGTATATTTGAGTATTTGGATGCTTCTAACCTCTTGATGAGTTGTGATAAGTGGATCCTTCTTGAGGATCATGGCTAGTGCAGGAAAAGAAGAACTAGTGTTGGAAAAGGAAAAGAGACACATGATGAAAAGTTGACAAAGTGCTACAATTGCCCATGTAAAATAAGAAGGTGGATAGGTATTTGAGCACTCAAGGTTTGCATGGTGCTTTATTTCAAGGTTATAGTTGCAATATAGGATGTCAAGGTAAGCCCTAACGTATGATGGGAATGTCACTTGCACAAATGGCTCATGCATATGAAAGTTTGATTCATGGTACTTATGATGAGACAATGCACTTGGTATTTAACAAGTGTCTTACATTCTATTAAGTCATGGTAAAATTACTTAGAAACATTGATTTTTGATATATTGGTATACTTGGCAAAGTATCTTACATGATGAATTTATAGATCTTATGAAGCAAGCTAGATACATTGTTTTTGATATGGTGACTTGATACTATTGTTAATGCTTGTGACAAGCATGATAACCATGATGATAGAAGTATAACAATAAGATTGTTGCTCGAGATCTTCTTGTTGACGTATTTTGATAAGCTTGGTGAATTGAACAATGTGATAAATTCGGATGTCTTGTCCCGATGATTGAATAATATAATAAAAAAGTGATGTAGTAATTATGATATTTGAAGTATGATGATAAACTTGTCAGCTGCCCTAATCACATGACTCTAACTCTTGATGAAAATTTGATGTCATGTTCATATGAGATAACTGATGTTAAAATGTTATGACCATGATGAATATATGTTTGAGAACTTGATATAGTTTGATTTCATGATCTAACAATCCTACTGATGCATGACGATATTATAGACAGGTTGATAATGATGAAGTCTAAAATGGTTGCTCATTAAGAGGGAGACTCTTCATAAGATCCTTACACCTATTATCATTTGCATTAAATATACGGAAGATTCTTTACTGTTGAAGTGTTTTTTCTCGACATAAATAAAGAAATATATGATATTGTTGGTCTGCATCAAGTTTTGGTTTAAGAAGAGAGGGTTTTCCTTACTCTAAGCCTCAATCGCAGGGAAACAAGCTTGAGGGTGCAGTTGTAACCTCTCAACCGCATGGAAGAAAGCCTGTGGGTGCGGTTATGCCTGTAGGTCACAAAACTAAAGCCTTATGCATAAAATCATGAACGCACCAATAGTATGACAATCCTTCAGATATGGAGCAGACCTCAAAAAATTCCATGAGTAGGGAAGTTTGAATGTTTGACTTACTATAGAGAATGTGAATGTATTGATTAAACTTGTGTTTGTAGGTGACCAGAATATGCATATTAGTATGTTATTTTGATTTGATCATTGAAGCTAGTGTATGACAATATTTGATAGCAGTTGCAAGGGTTGGACAAGATCTGGCTGATTGATATAGATGAACAATGACATGATGCTTGATAATTCATAAATATACTTTAGAACATTGACATCATGCTTCATATGTTTTTGGGTTATGGACTAATTGAACTTACTGTGATAAAAAATTATGGTTTTGACTTGATACCTGATGAGTTGCTTTGATGACAGTGCTATGTGAGCATAGTAACTTTTAATGACTAATATTGGTATTCAATAATGGTTTTTGGCACAATGATTGAAGTATAAACAATTGTGATTTAGTATGAAGTAATCTCACAATAAATGGATGGAACTTGCATGACTTATCCTTGGTGTATGCATTTGCATCTAGTGACAAAGACTATTTATATTATGATCATGAGGATGACTTGAAGTTTGGTTTGATATTGCTTGGTAAATGACAATTTGTTGGCATGAGAATAGATGAAGTCATGACTTGATATTTGGATGTCAGCTCTACCTGTCACCTGGTCCAAAGAACTTGTTACAATGATATTAGTTTTGATCTGACATCTAAACCTTGATAAGCTGACTTAGTTGATTTGGTTGCACAATATTGATTTATGTAAGGTTGAGCATATTGGCTTGGTAAAGTGTTATGTTTGCAAAAAGCATTATATGAAGCAAGTTCCCCGAGCTTGATATGTCCGCATTGACAGTCATCTGGTGAAGCCAGGAAGATGTGCCCATTCAAACCTCTAGTTCAAAAGGGGTCCAAGTTATGACTTTGATTTTGGTTTTGGTTTTATACGCTGATGGTCTACTCTTGACAGGTAATGAGCCTCTGATGATCAAAGTAAGAGGGAGTTGGCTTCTGAAGCTCGAAATAATGAATCATGGCATGATGAATCGCTTTCTGAAGTTTGGAAAAGAAAATCTGTATCGTGAAGTTGTTGAAGAGTATTTGGAAAGTGGAAATGCAAATCCTTGGACACTCCAATTGATTTTCAAGAAGCTATGAAGAGATATTATTGAACCTGATTTGGCAACCGATAGTTGATTGAAGCATTGATGTTCCGTGTGAACACTCGTCCATATATATGTTTCATGTAGAATCTAAATCAATTCATGATTGAGCCGCTTCATATGCATTGAGTTACTTCCAGGCACACTTCGAGATATTTGCATGGGATGATCAATTTTTTGGTCTGAGATATTCTTCATATGATATGTGATTTTGGATTTACTGATGCTAATCAGGATCGTGATTGATGATATAAGCACATCTGTGTGCTGCCTTAGTATGAGATTTGCCATGATATTTTGGATGAGAAGCCGACAAGGTTGAGTACGATGTTGCTAGCGTGGCTAACTATGAGGCAGGATGAGGAAGCTCTTTGGAGGGCTGTTTGAGCAGGTTTTGGATATGTCAGGAATACATTGCAATAATAATGAGGTGGATTTGATTGGCAGAGAATCTCGTATATTGTTGGGACTAAGATACCTTCATATATTGAGACTGTGCTACTGTATGAGACAAGCTTAGGCTTGTGGTTGTTGCCTCCATGAGAGGTGATATATATATAATATATATATGATATATTTTTTTATATATATAGTTCTAATATAATATTTGATTTGATGTCTTGTATGAACATGAGACCGCTGCTATTTAGACATGACGATTACCAGATATGAGCATGACGATATGTTTTTGATCTATAGAGAGCAGGATTGATCAAGAACACTGAGCCAACTCTTCTCCCTGTCTCAGCTCCCACAGTGAGGAATGGAGATGGAGGGCTCTCGGGGTTGAGGGAACTCTAGACAATAGGTGTGTGTGATCCCTACTCTTTTAGTAGGTCGGGTATCTCCCCCATTGTCACCTATAGGGTGTGTGTGATCCTTGTTCGTTTTGATGAGTCAGGTATCTTCCCTTATCTTGGCGTATGTAGAGTACCCTAGTTGGCATCATACCCGCAAGCTGGGCTTGTTGGGATTGTCCCTTCCTGTCTAGCCAATGGGTTGAGGAGGCTTGGGATTGCGTGATCCTTACCTTTGGTAAGTCGGGTATCTCACCCAAGCTCGAAAATTGATGCAATTGTTCTACCACATGACTCTTGAGGGTCAGTGTTGGGAAGATTTGTGGGCAATAAGATGGGTTGAAATGTGTTCCCCATCACCTATTGCGTGATATGGAGTTGAAGATGTCTAACTCCCCCATGAGATTCCAGGTTGAGACTGAGCTCCCTGATATGGTTCTAGGTTGAGCAAGGCTCTCCGATGATAAGATCTTTGATGTTTCCTTGGTGGTAGCATTAAGCTCCCCGCTGGCAGTGATTTCGGGTTGAGTTGTGCTCCCTGATGTAGTTTCAGGTTGAGATGTGCTCCTTGATATTGTTTCGGATTGAGGTGTGCTCTTATGTGATAGAGGGTGGTAGCTTAGGCTCCCCTCCAATGTCAAATTCTTCTTCTTTTAGATTCGAGAATGTTCAACATGTGAGCAAAGACAATCAAGAGATAAGCAGGAAGAAGCAGAGATGAATCGAGATGAATAGTGACAACATTTGATAATGAGATTGGATATGATTTGATGACAAGATACTTGCGATGATTACATGATTGCATTGGAATTTCTTCCTAGCTGAGAGGGAGTGTTAATTTGGTAGCTTAGTGACAAATTCAACACATGGGATGAGATTCTTCTTTTCGAGAGAACTAATTTTGAATATTGAAGTGCTCAATTTAGACAAAGGGAGGTGTATTTTTTAATTAAAGCCCACATGTGCATATTTGATCAGGTCGGCCCTAAAGCAAATTGGATACCCTTGGAAGGCTATAAATACAAGTGAACTCAACCTCATTTGGACATAATCATGAGACATTCTTCTATTCTCTTCATTGGTTTGGCTCGCACAGGTCTGAGGCAAGTTCGCGGAGATTGGTTTGCACAAGTCGGAAATTACAGGGTCCGAAGCTCACATCTTTGTTTTTAAGGTTTTGGGTCTCAGCTGCAAGCATGTCATGTAGAAATTTCGACTGCAGCAACATGCATGTCATGGAGAAATTTCGACTGAAGCCTTTTAGCTACATGCATGAGACATCTTCCCTACGACTGGAACCTAAAGGTTGAATTTTTCAGTTGACTGAAGTTTTTGCTCATTAACCACATAGTTTGGTGGTTGACTACTAACAGTGACAATTGACTATAGGTTTCTAAATTAGTGTTTTTGGATTATTAGCATGGTTGGGTTCATCTTATGGATATTGTTTAGTTGATTATGCTAGATAGTTGTATGGATGAAGGTATGGATCATTGTACTCTCTTTCGCTGAATCATTCAATGACAATCTATAAGAAGAAGAATTTGAAAGGGTTTTTCCCGTAGTGCGTTTTGCCCTAGTCTCCGACCAATCCTAGTGTCTCTCTATGTGGATGTTTTTCTTCTATTGTTCCTTTATGTTCCGTTGCATTGATGAAGATATTGTTCTTTTGACATAGTTGCATATGTTGCCAAATAATGATGTAAATCTGAATAGTGATATGATGCTATGGGGTAAATTTAAATATGGAACTAATGAAATGCAATTATCAAAGCAAAGAATAATATAGCCCTAAGAAAAATTAACATAACTTCCGTAGCGTATAACTCCAAAAATATTGCGAACCAAATTCTAAAAATGGAACCAACTATTCGTTGAGATTTCTCCTTAACGTGATCCATTTTACACTTTATGAATCTTTAAAGAAAAAAAGTTACATCACAAATGCCAAACTGACTTGTTTGAGACTGATTTCTAGAGCAAAAACCCTAACTTCCTTAGAGCATATCTCCGAAAATATAACGAACCAAGATCTGTAACTTAGACCATATGTTCCTCACGATTTTGTATCAACGTGGTCCAAGTTTCATGGGATGAAGCCCCACAAAAAATAGTTCTAGCGAAAATGGGGAACTGACTTGTTTGAGATAGATTTTAGGAGATTCAGTAACCCTAACTTCCTTGGACCATATCTCCGAAAATATAGCGAACCAAGATCTGAAACTTGAACCAGAGATTGCCCGAGTTGTTTTCTCAACCTTCTCTAGGTTTCACTGTCTGAAACCTCCAAAATAAGTTATAGTGAAAATGCCTCGATGACCTATTTGAAGACATCAAAGGCTTCAGATCAGGAACTTTGATGCCAAATGTTATTGTTGACACCTAATCGTTGGGATTAGGTAAATCCATGTAGATTGTCAATTGGTATCCAAAGCTCTATGTGTTGGTTTTAGATAGCGTTTCCTTGTATTTTTTGATGAGCATTTCTTTGTATTTCCCAACGCATGTTGGCTGCTCCTCCATGAAAACTGGTCAATGTCATATTTCTGTTGGAGTCCACATGACTGAGCCCACTCCTAATCGAGGCACCATCTCTAGAGTTTCTTTTCCTTACGTTGAGCCTGTGTTGCACTTTTTTTTTGCATTGAATGAATTTAATCTTTGATAAAGAACATCCCTTGAACTTATTTTTGCTGGAACAAGAACTTTCTTCCCAACTACATCTTCCACATCCATCGCATATTTACATTATGTTACCACAGTTCTAATCTTGCATCCAATATCTACACTTAGCTGGAGATGCGTTTGACTCACAATACTCTTCCCACATTTTGCAGTCATTTGCAGTCATTGGCATTTGTAATCAATCCACACAGAGATCTACAACCTGAAATGCAGTGATTCGAGAACACACACTTGTAATCCACCTCCGGTTTGAGAGGATTGAAACATTGTGGGATTTTCTAAGAGGTGATTTAGTTGGTGTCGATGATTGAAGCGTTGGATGTGATTTGAAAGGAAGAAAGTACCTCTGGTCCGACCGTTGGTTTATGAGGTGTGACTAGTTTCAGGCCCAAGTTTCAGCGTTTCCTCAATACTACATTTGACACAACGATTTCAACAGGTGAAACAAACTCTGTAGTGATATTGAAGTCACATTTTTTCAGTGCTATGAAGTGATGGAATTTCATAAAAAATAGTTTGATGCAATCGTATAGAGAGAGAGAGCACACTGTTGTTTTTGTATTGTGGTTATATATGCTAATATTATATTTAGAAGTGGGTCAGAATGAGGTTGTATATCCAAATTATTATACTCAAAACATCTAGAGCATGAGTATTTGCATTATTATACACTTCCAAGATTAAAAAAAATAAAAAATTTGTGGTTTAATTTAGCACTTTCTCCTAATTTCCCGAGTGAAAACTTTTTTTGAAGATGCATTCATTTATCTCTATAGTTGGAACGAGTGAAAACTTTTGTTGAAGATGCATTCATTTATCTCTATAGTTGGAATGGTTCTCTCCCACAAAGAGAACTATCATGAGTGGTCTTGAAAGATAAAACACACCTTAATTTTTAATGAGTTGTGGAAAGGGGTTTGTGAAGGAGGAGGAGGCAATGCACCAGAGAAACCTACTTCAGATAAGGAGCTTGCTGTTTGGGAAAATAAGAATAACAAGGCCTATGCCTTGATTGCAACGTCAGTAAATGAAGAGGTGAGTCGTTATATTTCTCCATTTTCAAATGCCTTTGAAACCTTAAAGAAGTTGAAGGA
This sequence comes from Pinus taeda, assembly GCA_000404065.3. Lineage (NCBI taxonomy): Eukaryota > Viridiplantae > Streptophyta > Pinopsida > Pinales > Pinaceae > Pinus > Pinus taeda. The sequence goes on from APFE030627556.1 coordinate 231,122, forward strand.
ATTGTATGACTCACACTCTGAACTTGAAGTTGTTCAATTGATGATCAAATTGTTCAATCTTGAGTTGAAAAATGATGACGCTCTTGCCTTAGCATCAGAAGTAAGAACCTTTATGCATTACATAAAAGCCATTGGTGTTGAAATAGATATCTCATAACTTATGTCAAGGCACTATATCCCACCTATTCACATTATCTTTAGTCATTGCAAGCAAGTGGCAAACCTAAGGAGATTTCCTTTGACTTCCTTGAGAAAAAGTTTGCTAAAAGAGAGAAGGATTTTGGGAAGAAGACAACGCCTTAGTCTTCTGAAGAAGTTGTATGCCTTGCACAAAAAGAGAAGAATCATGCACAAAATTCTTCTAGAGGAAGAGGTGGTTGAAGAGGAAAAGGAAGGAAGAATTTGAGAGGCAGGGGGGCAGACATTTCCAAGGAGAAAGGTTTGATCTTCATTGCATACAATACAATAGAGATGGACATGATGCTTCCACATGTAAGCTACTTTGGAACAAAATTGAGCAGGAAAGAAATGAAGAGAAGGGTAAAACACGTGGTAAAGGGAAAGGAAAAGCACTTGAGTCTGCTCATTATGTTGTGGCACATTACAACATTGGAGTAACTGAAGACTTATTCAATGCTTCACTTGCTTCCGGGAAAGATGCTTGGTTGCTTGATTTAGGAGCAACTTGCCACATGACTTTTAGAAGAGATTTCTTTGAAGAATTCATTGATAATGCTGATGAAGTAGTTTACTTTGTAGACAAGTCAAAAATCAAGCCATTAGGGCTTGGCACCATTAGGCTCAAATTGCTTGGTCTTCCAGATTTTCTTCTGCATGATGTTCTATATCTCATGGAGCTGAGGATAAACTTGTTGTCTTTGGTCCACATCTACTAGCAAGGACACTCCATTCATGACTGGGATAGAAGAAGAAAGACTTCTGAAGATGCGAGGAACCTCTGCTCGTGCACAAAACTTTTCATACAATTCTGACTATGATGAAGGTACATTTCCATAAAGTCTTTTATGGCATGCTAGATTTGAACACTTCAACTATGACAACCTTCGTTTGTTGAAGAACAATGATGTTACTGGTTTGCCAACTATTCCTAGGAAACTTAAGCAATGTGATGCTTGTATCTTAGGAAAGCACAACAAACAGTGTTTTCATGATTCTCATTCTAGAGCACGTAGAAAACTTGAACTCATTCATTTTGATTTATGTGGCCCAATGCGTGTTCCTTCTGCAAATGGTAACAAATATATGATGACGTTTTTTGATGACTACACCAGAATGTGTTGGGTCTATTTATTTAAGAACAAATTTGAAGCTTTTGAAACATTCAAAAACTTTTATGCATAGATTGAAAATGATGCATAATCTCATATTGACTCTATTCGTACTGATAATAGAAAGGAATGTACTTCAAATGAATTTGAAAACCATCTTCGCCAACATGGGATCAAACATCAGACACTTGTGCCTTATAATCCCCAATAGAACAGAGCAGCTGAAAGAATGAACAAGACAATCTCAAATATGGTACGTTCAATGATGTTTTTCAAGAATGTTAAGTTGATGTTTTGGGCTGTGATGTAGTTCTATGTGCTGTGTATATAAAGAATAGGTGTCCATCTCAGGCTATCAATAACAAGACTCATGAAATGTAGTATGCTTACATTCCTTCAGTGAGGCATCTCAGGGTTTTTGGTTCTACTTGTTATGCCTTGATACCTAAGGAACATAGAAACAAACTCTGTGGAAGGAGTTGAAAATGTATTTTCTTGGGGTACTCAAATACCTCCAAAGCATACCGTCTCTATGATGAAGTTAATATGAAGTTTATAATATCTAGTGATGTGATCTTTCTTGAGTCTTCAAAGACTAACAATGTTGTTGAGCGTCAACTTGATCGCTTGGATAGATTCAGACGTGTAAAGTATTTTCAAGGGTTTGATAATGAGATTCCACATCTTGAAGGGGGGGATCCCTATACTAGATCAATTTGTGGAATCTTCTTCTGAAGCACTCTCTCCCCCTGTAGCCACTAATGACACTTTGAGTGATGTGATTGAGATAATTGGGAGACTAAATCTTGATTCAGCCCCATCTCAGTCAACAAAGCAGCCTAGGCCATTTCAAAAAGGTCCTCCAAAATGATTGACAAAGACACTAGAAATTGTTTGTCCCGATGAGGTTGGAAAGATAGGAACAAGAAGCTCAACGAGATAGAATGGAGGTGATGTAGACTATCCTAATTCACTTGGTGATATGGATGTTTCTTATGATTGTGAACTGAATTTGTCTACGGATTTTGAACCAACTTCCTTCAAAGAATCCACTTTTCGTGATGAATGGAAAGAAGCGATGCAGAAAGAATATGATGCTTTGACAAAGAATGGCACCTGGGCTTTGGTTGATCCTCCATTGGGAACCAAACCAATAGGCTGCAAGTGGGTCTTCAAGAACACATATAAAGCAGATGGCTCACTTGACAAGCATAAAGCCAGGCTTGTGGCAAAAGGTTTTGCATAGAAGGAAGGGGTCAATTATGAGGAAACCTTTGCCCCCACAGCAAAATGGGCTACCATGCAGACACTCTTTGCCTTGGCAGCGCAAAACGTTGGAAATTCCATCAAATGAATACAAACATTGCTTTCTTGAATAGAGATTTGAAAGATAATATTTTTACGTCTCAACCGGAAGGATTTGTTGTGAAGCGTCAGGAACATAAAGTATGCAAGCTTGTAAAATCCTTGTATGGCCTCAAGCAATCACCGCGAGCTTGGTACGAAAAATTAACTGAGCATCTTCTAAAACTCAATTTCAAACATTATGATCTTGATGATGCAACTTTGTTCGTCAAAAAAGTTGGCAAAAAGTTGTATATCTTGTGGTGTATGTAGATGATCTTTTGATGACAGGGAACAATGAGAACTACATTGCATCTATAAAGAAGGCACTGAGGAAAGGTTTTGAAATGATAGATTTGGGCAATGTTCACTACTATCTTGGTATTGAAGTAACCCACCATCCAAAGTTTATATTCCTCTTAGGAGAAGTACATTGGAGATTTGTTAAACAAGTTTGGCATGGCGGAATGCAATCCTTTAACTACTCCAATGGAACAAAATTTAAAGCTCACATCCTTTGAAGGAAAAGAATTTGAGGATGCAACAAAGTACAAACAACTAGTAGGAAGTCTCAACTACCTGGTTACTACCAGACCAAAGATTTCATTTGCTGTTGGAATCCTCTCCAGGTTTATGCAAAGGCTTTGAGAGGGTCATTTGTCAGCTGCAAAAAGAGTTCTAAAGTACTTGAAGGGAGCTCAAGACTTTGGACTCAAATATAGACAGGTGGGTGACTTCAGTTTCATTGGATACTCTGATTCAGATTTCGATAGAGATAAAGAAACTGGAGTATCTACTTTAGGTTATGTTATTAGTCTTGGATTAGGAGTTGTCTCCTGGAGGCCACGCAAACAATTTTCCAACAGACTTCACAACTGAGGCAGAATATGTGGCAGCAGCTGAAGCAACGAAGGAAATTGTGTGGCTCATGAAAATTCAAGAAGATTTGCAGGAGAAATAGGTGCATTCAAATCCTCTTTTGATTTACAACACTTCTGCAATAAAGTTGGCGAACAACCCAATGTTCCATGATCGAACCGAGCACATCAATATAAAATACCATATGATTCTACATCATGTTGAGGCTACAACAATCCACCTACAACATTGTTCCACAAATGAGTGGATTGCAGACATCTTCACCAACGCGCTTGGAAGGGAAAAGTTTGAAAGATTCAGAATGATGCTTGGACTCACCAACATCCCTTTAGATTAAAAGGGGGAATGTTGACTCCTAATCTTTGGGATTAGGTAAATCCATGTAAATATTGTAAATAGATAAATAAAGGGAATTGGAAGACGAAGAGACTTTGGGAGATGAAACCTAATAGTCTCTCTTTCCATGGATATATTCATGTTCCATCTTAATGCAAAACATCAGTTCATTCGTGGAGTTACTCATGGCCTGACAGTTATGATCGCTTGGATAGATTCGAACATGCAAAGTTTTTTCAAGAGTTTGATAATGAGATTCCACATCTTGAAGGGGGGATCCCTATACTGGATCAATCTGTGGAATCTTCTTCCGAAGCACTCTCTCCCCGCATGAAGCTCCAACCACTAATGACACTTCGAGTGATGTGATTGACATAATTGGGAGACTAAATCTTGATTTAGTCCCATTTCAGTCAATAGAGCATCTTGGGCCATCTCAAAAAGGTCCTCCAAAATGGCTGACAAAGACACTGGAAATTGTTCTTCTGGATGAGGTTGGAAAGATAGGTACAAGAAGCTCAATCAGACAGAATGGAGGTGATGTAGACTATCCTAATTCATGTTATGAATGTAATTCATAACAATTAGCTAAATAAAATAAATATGAATATTACATAATTAAAATATTATTTAGGTTAATTAGTCATTAGATTAAGTGAAAAGGCATGTCTAAAAGACATGCCCTTTCACGAAAGGTCACCCGCTGAGGTATAAAAGCAGGGTCCTAATTGTACATTCAAAATCATCTCATACATTATATATATATTAATAAATTATTATTTTAAATACTTTCTGTGTATTTTAACATTTAAGTTTACAAGCTATTAGATCTTCGTGCTTCAGCATAAGTTTTTATGCTACAGTGGTATCAATGCCATGGCACACAATATAATTATGCGGGCCTTTGAACATAGTTCGCTGTACAATGTGCCATTACGTTCACACCCTGACTATGTTGAACAAATCAGTGTTAAAGAAACATTTCAGCATTCAGAAAAATCATTTGCAGAAATTAAAGCATGTCAAAAGGGAATCGATAAGAGGGAAGTTGATAGCAACAGTGAAGAAGATGTACAATATCATAACAATGAAGAAGAAGTCGTCAAGGAAAAACTACCATTTGTGACTTTGGAGAAAGAGCAGGTTGTTGTAGATATTGACAATGAAAGGATATTAGATTTATCCTTGTTGAAAAAAGATGTCGATAAAACTCTGTCGTTGGTGGCTCTTGAGAAAAAACAAGGTTTTGGAAGTATAGAATCTATACAAGAGGATATAGTCAGACATTTAGGGTTTTCAAAAACGTTCACAAATTCTCGAGATACTCATGGTTGCAGTGAAGAATATGAAGAAATTCCCAAAGATTTTTTTTGCTCGCTTTCAAAAAATTTCATGTCGGATCTAGTCACAGTTCCCTCATCTGATCTCACATATAATCGAGGCTCTGTCAAAAATCTGTACCACCTAGAAGATGTGTAGCCTGATCTGATACTGAGAAAGAAAATGGAGGAATGGCTCTCACATTACAATCTGGAGCCTCTCTTCAACTTTGAGGAAGAAAATTTCGAGGCATCCTTCAATTCTGTAATGAAGGAACACAAGCTGATATCATTAGACATGGGTGCATTGGTTGCGGGAGCTAAATTTCGTGTTGACTTTGAAGAGAGATTGAAAGCAGTTTTGAAAGAAGTGACAACATCAAATGGACAGATCATTCTCTTTATCGATGAGATACATACAGTTGTTGGGGCAGGTGCTACAAGTGGAGCTATGGATGCAGGCAACTTATTAAAACCTATGCTTGGACGAGGCGAGCTACGTTGCATTGGAGCGACGAAACTCAATGAATACCGCAAATACATTGAAAAAGATGCTGCTCTGGAACGCAGATTTCAGCAAGTATATGTGGGTCAGCCATCAATGGAAGATAATATATCTATTCTTCATGGATTGCGTGAACGCTATGAATTGCACCACGGAGTTAGAATCTCTGATGGTGCACTAGTTGCAGCTGCTGTTCTTTCAGACAGATATATTACTGGGTGCTTTCTACCTGACAAAGCAATTGATCTTGTTGATGAAGCTGCTGCAAAATTGAAAATGGAAATGACATCGAAGCCTATCGAATTGGATGAAGTGGATAGAGCTGTGCCGAAGTTGGAGATGGAACGTCTTTCTTTGAAAAATGATATGGATAAAGCATCCAAAGAACGTCTTAATAAGCTGGAAGCTGATTTAGAGGCACGTCTTGCCAAATCCTTGTACTACTACGCATTGGTGACAAGGAAAAAGCTTTGGAGCAAATCAAAATTACCGAGGGTAAAACAGTTGCTGTAGGCCAGAAGATGGACTTAGTTTTCCACACACTTCAGCTTGGGTTCTTTTTCATGGACTTTGATTTGATTTCAAAAGGCATTGATAAAGCTAAGAGGTTGTTCGAGGAAGGGGGTGATTGGGAAAGGAAAAACCGATTGAAGGTGTATGAAGGCCTTTACTGTATGTCTACACGAAATTTCAAGAAAGCTGCTGAGTTATTTTTGGATTCTATTTCAACATTCACAACATATGAGCTTTTCCCATATGATACCTTCATATTCTATACTGTGCTGACGAGTATAATCTCACTGGACAGAGTCTCCATAAAGCGAAAGGTGGTGGATGCACCTGAGATTTTGACTGTGATTTTGCAAGATACCGACATTATGGGATTCGAAAATTATCCCATTCACATCCATGGCTACAATTTCTTCGTAGTCGGTGGAGGATTTGGAGACTATAACCCCACTACAGATCCTTCTACGTTCAATCTCGTTGATCCGCCGATTCATAATACAGGGTGCTGTTGGAAGTGGTTTCAGACTCCAACGATATTTGTGTTTGGGCCGAATGTGGTTTGGTGATGTCGAATTTTATTCATTTGAGGTCATATCAGGGTTTCGTTACCACCCAACTTATGATCAAGTCGACCCTGTCTGTTGCTGAAGCTACACTCTACAATCAAGAGGTGTTGCGAGGTATACCTTGTACCGTGACCCTGTTCAACCACATGACCCGTCAAGAGGCGTGATGTTCGGCCAACAGCTTGAACTCTGTTTAAAGTCGCGACGTTCGGTCAACAACAACGTGGCTCACATATTATTATTACATAATAAATCAAACTAATGCAAATGCATGGTCAGTGAATTTGCTGGGCTCGACGTCAGGTTTCATTTAATTTAATTAATTAAAATTATATAATTTAATTTATTAATTATTTAATTAAAAAATGTTATATATATATATATATATAGAAAAAAACCAGTAATCAATCAGTGTGTAAAAAAAAAATTATTTAAAAAAAAGGAAATAACAAAAAAAAAATTATAGAGTTATAAAAAAAATAGACTCATCAAAAACAAATAATATAATAAAAATCAGTATTAATATAAAAGAAAAAAATGAAAAAAAGAAAAAGGAAAAAAAGAAAATCCACTGATAAGCTACCTGACGAATCAATGACCAAGTTGTATACATGGATAGCGACTAAGAGAGGAAAACCCCAGTGTTAAAGCTTTGAGGACAAAGCTTCCGAAGGAAGAGGCTATGTTATGAATATAATTCATAACAATTAGCTAAATAAAATAAATATAAATATTACATAATTAAAATATTATTTAGGTTAATTAGTCATTAGATTAAGTGAAAAGACATGTCTAAAAGACATGCCCTTTCACGAAAGGTAACCTGTTGAGGTATAAAAGCAGGGTCCTCATTGTACATTCAAAATCATCTCATACATTATATATATTAATAAATTATTATTTTAAATACTTTCTGTGTATTTTAACATTTAAGTTTACAAGCTATCAGATCTTCGTGCTTCAGCATAAGTTTTTATGCTACAATTCACTTGTTGATATGGATGTTTCTTATGATTGTGAACTGAATTTGTCTATGGATTTCGAACCAACTTCCTTCAAAGAAGCCACTTTTCATGATGAATGGAAAGGAGCGATGCAAAAAGAATATGATGATTTGATAAAGAATGACACCTAGACACTGGTTGATCCTCCATTGGGAACCAAACCAATAGGCTGCAAGTGGGTCTTCAAGAACACATATAAAGCAGATGGCTCACTTGACAAGCATAAAGCCAGGCTTGTGGCAAAGGGTTTTGCACAGAAGGAAGGGGTCAATTATGAGGAAACCTTTGCCCCCATAGCAAAATGGGCTACCATGCAGACACTCTTTCCCTTGGCAGCTCAGAACGGTTGGAAAGTTCATCAATGAATATAAACACTGCTTTCTTGAATAGAGATTTGAAAGATAATGTTTTTATGTCTCAACCAGAAGGATTTGTTGTGAAGCGTCAGGAACAAAAAGTATGCAAGCTTGTAAAATCCTTGTATGGCCTCAAGCAAGCACCGCGAGCTTGGTACGAGAAACTAACTGAGCATCTTCTGAAACTCAATTTCAAACATTTTGATGTTGATGATGCAAATTTGTTTGTCAAAAAAGTTGTATATCTTGTGGTATATGTAGATGATCTTTTGATGATAGAGAACAATGAGAACTACATTGCATCCATAAAGAAGGAACTGAGGAAAGGTTTTGAAATGATAAATTTGGGCAATGTTCACTACTATATTGGTATTGAAGTGACCCAACATCCAAAGTTTATATTCCTCTCTTAGGAGAAGTACATTGGAGATCTATTAAACAAGTTTGGCATGGTTGAGTGCAATCCTTTAACTACTCCAATGGAACAAAATTTAAAGCTCACATCCTCTGAAGGAAAAGAATTTGAGGATGCAACAAAGTACAAACAACTAGTAGGAAGTCCCAACTACCTGATTACTACCAGACTAAAGATTTCATTTGCTGTTGGAATCCTCTCCAGGTTTATGCAAAGCCTTGTGAGGGTCATTTGTCAACTGCAAAAAGAGTTCTAAAGTACTTGAAGGGAGCTCAAGACCTGGGACTCAAATAGACACAGGTGGGTGATTTCAACTTCATTGGATACTTTAATTCAGATTTCAATGGAGATAAAGAAACTGGAGTATCTACTTCAGGTTATGTTATTAGTCTTGGATTAGGAGTTGTCTCCGGGAGGCCACACAAACAATTAGTTCTAGTAGACTTCACAACTGAGGCAGAACATGTGGCAGCAGCTGATGCAGCGAAGGAAATTGTGTGGCTCATGAAAATTCAGGAAGATTTGCAGGAGAAACAGGTGCATTCAACTCCTCCTTTGATTGACAACATTCTGCAATAAAGTTGGCCAAGAACCCAAACTTCCATGATCGAACCAAGCACATCAATATAAAATACCATCTGATTCGACATCATGTTGAGGCCAAAACAATCCACCTACGACATTGTTCCACAAATGAGTGGATTGTAGACATCTTCACCAACGCGCTTGGAAGGGAAAAGTTTGAAAGATTCAGAGTGATATTTGGACTCATCAACACCCTTTTGGATTAAGGGGAGAATGTTGAATCCTAATCTTTGGGATTAGGTAAATCCATTTGAATATTGTAAATAGCAAAATAAAGGGAATTGGAAGACGAAGAGACTTTAGGAGATGAAACCTAATAGTCTCTCTCTCCATGCATATATTCATGTTCTATCTTAATGCAAAACATCAATTCATTTGTGGAGTTACTCGTGGCCTGATAGTTATGATCCTTACGCCTTAAAAATGATATGAAACCAATAATTACAGTCCACTTCGAGGGGCAACCTCCTTTTACAATAAATACAATGAATACAACAATTTTTGATGCTCCTAAGACTAGATCTCCTTAGTATATATTAGTGATGATAATATTGGCGAGATATCGCTGATAATCGAAAATATTGCGATATTTTCGGTGAGCCGAAATATCATTCCGAAAATATCGCGATATTTTGGCTTCCGAAAATATCGCGATATTTCCGAGATATCGTCGATATCTCGGCAAAATATCACGCGGCGATAGAAAATATCGCCGGGCAGCTAGGTCGCAGCTAGAAAAAGGGAAATTTGTCCTTTTTTTTCTCATTTCTGTTTCCGAGTGTTGGAGAAGGAAGGGGAAGAGTTTTGTGGTGGTTGTCAAGGAGGAATTGAGGATCAAACAACGATTATCATCACCAACTAAGATTTTTTTGTGGATCAAAGATTGAAGAACAATGAGACAAACTTCATTTCTTCCATTAACAGGTGTGTTCTTAAAAACCCTATGTTAATGGCTTTTTCATAGATTTAGGTTATACTTGCTTGCCTCTTTGCCTACCAACATTTTGTTTCTTTGTTTTTTTCCATTTGCTATGATTTTCATGCCCATGAGCCAATGCAGGGGTTTTCTCCATATTTGGACAACAAGCTTCATTTTTTTTCAACTTTCTTATGTACCCTCTTATTGCCATTTTTCATTCACATTGCAAAATGCAAATAATGTAGTAATTTTTTTTTAAATGAGGTGATTATTACTTATTATTTTTTTGTGTTGGGGGGTTTAATGCCATTTTTTTGTTTTGTTTTGTTTTTTGTTGTTTTTTTCCCTTGGTTTGAATTAGTTCACTACAAATGTCAAATATGTCAAAAGCCTTGGACCCATTTTGGGAGTATGGAGAGCTTGTTGGTGGGGCAAATCGGACATATATATCATGCAAATTGTGTGGGACCAAGATGTCACGAGGGGTTACGCGTTTGAAATACCATCTGGCTAGGCTCCCTGCACATGATGCAAATGTAATGCCTTGTATGGTTTCTAGTGCGGAGGTTATACAAAAAGCTCTTGAAGCAATTGCCGAACAAGACAGAAAGATAACTGCTAGGTAGAGGGCATTGGTCTTAGATAAATAGTTGCTAGTTTTATTTATTTTGCTACATATAAGTTTATAACTCATGATGATGAGAGACTTTTATATATGTGATGTTATTTTGTTTGAGTCCTTGATTGGACAATTATCATGGATCAGCAAGATTTGGTATCGCCTTTGAAGTTTGATGTATGATTTCTATTTGACATATCAATGCTTTCTTCATATTTATGTGCCAATGTGTTTAGTACATGTTGTTATTGCTTTATATGTTTAAAAATCTGAAAAAAATGAATATATTATGCATTTTTTATGCTTGCCGATATTTTCGCCAATATTGCCGATAAGATGTTTTCTGGACCCTCGCTGATATTTTGCCGATACCAATATTATCAACACTGGTATATATATAGGAGACAAATGTTTCAATTATCATAAAATGGGACCATGAGGGGTCCTAGCCTACATAACAATATAACAATAGAAATGTAATCACTTAATAGCTAGGGCTTAGTAAGGGGTCTTTGGGTTAACATGGGGCTTATCAATTAGACTAAAAAATGAGTGTGTCATCCCTCCCAAATCATCTCAAGTGATTCCATCTTCTTCTAGGTTCTGAAACATGGAAACACCCATCAATTAGGTATAAGGCTAGCTTGGGGGCATCCTAGGTCCTCTGGGCACATCATCAATCAAGCTAACATCTTTGCTTTATGACTCAGTGTTTCAGCATTTGGAGTTGAAGAAGGGGGCTATACATCCATGTGAGGCTTGAGTTGACAAGTCATCCCTCAAGGGACATTCAATGTATCTGTTTGAAACCTTGTAAAACATGCTCTCAAGATCAAGTGAGATTAATATCATTAGGTACAAAAACCTTTAAACAATCATAGTGGACCATATTCAATATTAGGGGCACAAAAACACACACACAAACTTTTCCTTGAAATGTCTTTCTATCTAATGATTTGTAAGCAAGTTATCACACTTATGTTAGGGATGATTATGCAGTTAGTTGTATTAGGTACTTCTGGCCCCTAAGGGGAGAGACATTTCTTAGCTAAGCCCATCAATCCATAGATGCATATGATAATGTAGTCATGGTAAAGGAAAGACTTCAAGGAAGATGGCCATAGCCATGGTATCTGCTGAAAGAGGTCCAACATTCTGAGTATAATAATGATAAGAGGGAGCAATTATGGAGGCATGAGTTAGCCCTTTTCCTAACCTGTTTTTTCAACCACTCTGGTCCGTGTTTTACTTAATGATTTGCTTTTCTTTCTTGCATAGAATAGGTGACCCAACGTAAAGATCTAGTAGTTTATCATTCATCGGGGTTGGGACATTCATAAGTTCCTTTATTTAGATAGAGCATGAAATGCTTAAGATCTGGGTGATGGCTATTGAGGGGTGTAGAGCTCATGCTAGGATTTTTCCCACATGCTTGTTACATGTCCCAACCATCCTTTGCATTTTTCATTTTCTTTCATTTTTTTTTTTCTCAGTAAACGTTCTAACTATTGTATTATATGTACATAATGGAAATTACAGACATATGTAGCGTGACGATGACACCGACTTCCATGGCCATTCTCGGCGCCATGGATACACTGATTTAACAGGAGGCTCCCACGCAGGGGTAGCGACTGACACAGTTCCTACAGCCTCTGGAAGATGAACGAGGCTCAAAACGTTGTCAAAAAAGGTCCAAAACAGGACTCACACTAACCATTTGCTTGCAATTGATCCAGCCCACGCAGGGGCGTCCTTCCCCAACCTATTGGGACTGAGTTAACCCGACTACCCGTTACATAGCTAGAACAAAAAGAGCTGAGAATTTTAAAGAGCAATAGGGAAATAAACTGAATTCGGACCCAAACCAGAAAACCAGCGTTTGACATCGTTTTGGACTGATGCAGGGTGAGGTCGCGCGCAGGGTGGCTACACGTCCGCTGGAGGCTTCTCTTCTTCAATCGTGCACCAACCATGACCTTCAGGGATGCCCTCCCACATGGCTGCCCACTTGGCGCGTTCCTCGTCTGTGGCTGTCGTTGTTCTGGAGGTGGAAGGGTCTGCCATGGGGGCTTTCCCCGAGGTGCCTTCCCCACTTGGGGGATGCGGCCTGGGGTGGGCTTGTTCCAGGCCGGCATTGGGTGTGTTCTCTCCTCCTGGTGGCGCTTCCTCCCTTGCACCCTCCGGGACCTGGGTGAAGAGAACCGAGACATGTGCACAGATACTGTGTGGATCACGCGAGTTGCCAAGGGTGAAAACCACCGAACCAAACGCCGGGAGGGCAGGTCCCTCCTCGCTAGCCCCTCCAACCTCCGTGATTTGTCCTGCGTGGAGAGGTGCCACCCCTGCCCGACGGTAGCAGTAACAGCAGCAGCAGTGGTGGTGCTCCCTCTCTGCACCACCACGTCCCCGTCCCCTATTCGAGCCTCGTTCCGAGCCTCTTCTGCTGGGCTGTCTGTGACGCAATCGAACCATGGCCAGATTCTTCGCAGCTGTGCTGTCTTGGGGCGGGTCGTGCAGCTTCCTTGGGGCCTGAGTTCGGCGCTGGCTCCTTCCAAGCACCACCACCACCTTCGATACCTCCTCCAACTGTTTGACGCCTCCTGTTGCTGAATTGCAGAGCTCAGAGTTCGCCGCCCGAACCTCTGAGTTTGCCTTCCCTCCTTCCCAAGAGCATGCCCAATTGTGAAGACTACGGGACCAGAGGGCAGCCAGCGGTGGCGCACACCTCTTCCCACTGCGAATTTTCCCCAGAGAATTCTGCCAACAGCTAGCTGCAGAAACCGGAAGCCATGGCCTGATGCCATCGTCGGCTTCATATTTATCACCGTGCCATTGAAACGAGCGCCTCCCTCGTCCCTCCATCCCGTCACCCTGCGCGGCATTAATGCCGTGAACTTGCAGCAGCCGAAGTTGGTCGATGGCGGCTTCATTAACCTGCATTTATGTTTGCATGGGGTGTCACATGGGGGCCATGTGGCTCAGCCCATGTAAACCCAGTGTCACTCGCATCCGGGGGTTCAATGTCAATTTGAAGGAGTTCCTTGTATTCCCGAGTCTTTTGAGCGCTGGGGATGATGCTTAAGTTTCCAACTTGGAGAGGATGTCTGCTTTCAACCCCAACGTTGGCTAGTAGATCAGCCACCTTATTCCCCTCTCTTCTGATGTGATGGAAGGTGAGGGCTCTGTGGTTGTGCAATTCTTGAGCAATGCTTTGTAATCGGGCTTCAAGCCGCCAACTATCTGCTACTTTCCTGGTTTGAGAGCCATTTTGAATGCGGGTAGCCATTCGAATGATGATCTGGGAGTCTCCTTCTACTATGAGTGGTTGGAGATTTTGACTTCTTGCTACCAGGAGTCCTTGCCAGAGACCTTCTAGCTCTGCTGAGTTGTTGGTGTCCCATCCAATGTTGCCGAAGTAGACCTGTATGTCATTGCCTTTGTGGTTGCGAATAATGCCGCCAAAGCCTGCTTTCCCTGGGTTTCCTTTAGAAGCTCTGTCAAAGTTGAGCTTGTAGGAGTTGGTGGGTGGGGCTGTCCATTTTCTGTCCTCCTTGTCATCGCTTCTTGATTTGTGCTGGGTGGTGGTTCCTTGGGGGAGTTCTAACTTCCAGTTGTCCAGGATGTTTTTCTCGTTATCCTTTTTAGGGAGGTCTTCTTCAGTCCAATGTTTCAGAAGCATGGTTTCTCTAAGGTTGCTGTGCACTCTATTCCAAACTTCTTCTGTGGGCATCTTTTGATTTTTGAAGATCCGCTTGTTCCTTTCTTTCCAGAGGTTCCATACTATTGTACCAGGGATGTGGTTCCATAGATGGTTGAGGATCTCACAGTCATAGGGGCTTTTTGGTCAATGTCGGATGGTGTCAATGATGTCCTCATGATCTTTGCACCATCTTTGACATCTGAAACTTGCTTGATTCCAAAGCTGGTTGGCTATTGGGCAGGTGTCCAGGAGGTGCTGTATGGTTTCTTCATTGTTATTGCAATTGTGGCAAATTGAGGGCCCGTGGAAGTTGCGCCTTCTCAGCTTGTCCCAAGTGAGGATTTTTTTGTGTCCCACCAGCCAAAGAAAATGTGATATTTTTGGCCAAGTTTTGAAACTCCATATTCGATCCCATAGAGGGTCCCGTCTGGTGTTGGATTCCTCTATAAGACTATATGCTTCAGACGTGGAGTAGGTGCCTTTAGGGAGATATCCCCATCTGAGAATATCTTCGCTGCTTATTGCTCTGATGCTTCTCTTTTTTAGCTCTTCTTCAAGTGCTATTGCTTCCTGTTCATTTGCATCTGTTGTTATTTGATTGCTGGGTAGCCATTGTCTGTATCCATCGATCGTTGCCTGCCCCCAAAATCTGTGTACAGTTGCGTGCTGCTGTTCCTGGCTTTCCGGAATTATTCTTGGAGATAGAACATTTGATAGTTTTGGTTGCTGGTTCCAAGCGTCCATCCAAAATCTGGCTCTCTGTCCATCCCGAATTTCCCAGAAGTTGTGCTTCTGTATGAGCTGATGGTGTTGTTTGGCTGCGTTCCAGATGAGTGAGCCATTGAGGGTGGGCTCGAATCTTATGAGATCTGTTTGTGGAATGTTATTGGTGTATTTGGCAGTCCAGATGTTGGTCCATAACTTGTCTGGATGTATTAACCATTGCCACCAGATTTTGGCATTCATGACGGCGTTAATTTTCTCTGGATCTCTGAGTCCTATGCCGCCTTTACTTTTGGGCTTGCACACTGTATCCCATTTCACTAGAGCCCATTTGCGATTGGTGGCCGAGCTTCCCCATAGAAAGTCCCTCTGAATGTTTCTAAATCTTTTCAGAACCCATTTTGGAGCAGCAAGAATGGAAAAGAGATAGAGAGGCATGGCTTGAAGGATGGATTTGATTAACACCACACGACTAGCAAAGTTGAGGGATCGGTAGGTCCAAAGGCTAAGCTTAGAATCTAACTTACCCAGGAGGACACGCCAAGCAGGTTGCTTGATGGCTGAGGCAGTGAGGGGAGCGCCCAGGTAGGTGGAGGGGAGGGTGGCTGCTTGGAATCCCAAGATGCGAGTTATGGCAGATTTGACTGAGGGGGGCGTGTGAAAGAAAAAGATTTGAGATTTAGAACTATTGACATGAGTGCCTGAGGCTTCTGAGAAGTCATTGAGCAGGGATTTCAAATGGGAGGCTTCTTGGGCTGAGGGGTAGCCATAGAGCATAGTGTCGTCAACGAATTGTTGATGGGAGGAAGCTGGGGAGTTGTGGATGGAAATACCTTTAAGCTGATTGGAATGCAGAGCCTTTTTGATATGCCTACCAAGACCCTCCGCCATGATAACGAAAAGGAAGGGGGAGAGGGGGTCCCCTTGCCGAATACCTCTGGACGGTTTAAAGGGGCGGGAGGGAAACCCATTGACAAGAAGGGAAAAGTGGGAGGAGGAAATGAGACTCATAATCCATCGAACCCAAGAATGACAGAATCCAAAGGCTATCAGCATATGCTTGATATAGGACCAGCTGAGCTTGTTGAAGGCTTTGGAGAGATCAAGTTTGAGCAGCATCCCGGCTTGCTTAGAGAGTTTGAGAGAATGAATGATTTCATGCGTGAGAATAATGCCATCCATGATTTGGCGTCCTTCAACATATCCTGATTGCTCTGGAGAGATGATCATGGGCAGAAGGGGCTTTAATCTGTTGGCAATGACCTTGGAGATGACTTTATAGAGGACATTACAGAGGGCAATGGGTCTAAATTTCTCAGGCGTTATGGAATTCTCTTCTTTGGGGATGAGGGCGATGAATGTTGAATTGAGGGAAGGGAGCATCCAGCGCATGGCTCTGGATTCCTCGACTACATGCCAGACCTCCTCCCTGATCATATCCCAAAAAGTATGAAAGAAAGTAGTGGTGAAACCATCAGGACCGGGAGCTTTACCTTCCTTGAGCTGTGTCATTGCTTCATCGACTTCCTGGACTTGAATCGGTTTCATGAGGATGTCATTATGCTGCTCGTTGATGAGTTTGGGGATGTTACTTGTTATTTTTCTGATTGCCCCGAGACGATCTACCAATGGCTCTTGGTGCACCTGCTTAAAGTGATTGAGAAGGACCTTTTCTATTTGCTCATGCTCCTCGACTTTTGTCCCTTCTTGGTTGAGGATAAAGGGGATTTGGTTGTGCATCCTCCTTTGCACAGTGGTTCTGTGGAAAAATTTGGTGTTACGCTCCCCTTCCTTTAGCCACTGTATCCGGGATTTTTGCCTCCAGTAGATTTCCTCTTGCTTCCTTCTTTCTTCGAGCTGGCTGGTTATGTGTCGCTCTCTTTCCAGGGTGGTCTCTGTATGCCCTGCATTTATGATTTCCTGGTGAAGATCCTTTAGTTCCTGATTGAGCTCCCTTTGAGCATCAAATATGTTGCCAAAGGTCTCTCGATTCCATTGTTTAATGTGGCCTTTTATGAAGCGGAGCTTTTGCTGGAGCTGGAACATTTTCGTGCCTTCAGGAGGGAGAAAGGAGCTCCAGGTGTTTCTGATGAAGTCCTTGAATGCTGGATGCGTCAACCAAAATCCCTCGAATCTAAAGGGCCTTTTGGTTTTGTCCCCTGGTCTTTGCCAGTGGAGAGCTATTGGCCAGTGGTCCGAGCCTGAGTGAGCTAAGATTTCTGCAGTGAGGTCGCCTCCTAGGTGCACTACATTGTCCGAAATTAGGAAGCGATCGAGTTTTGATGCTATCTCGTGCTTACCTCCTCTGCGATTGCTCCAGGTGAAGGTGCCATTGCAGAATGGCAAGTCTATGAGGGAGGCCCTTTGAATGAAGTCTTTGAAGTGATCCACCTCCGGCTCCAGTCTTGTTCTGCCTCCGACTTTCTCCTCTAGTTTGGTGATCATGTTGAAGTCCCCTGCTGCAATCCAGAGCGGATGCTTCCTGTTTCTGCTAAGCGCGTCTATAGTATCTAGGAGCGCTTTTTTACTCCCAGCTTCCTGCGGAAAGTAGACGTTGGATAGATTTCCATGGATGTTGGTACCCAAAATGTGGAAGACTGCCTGGATAAGGTGGTGAGAGGCGTGAAAGTCCGTGAGCGATATGGCTTGAGCATTCCAGGCTATGGCAAGTCCACCTGATGCTCCAGTTGCTTCCACCACTACTGATTTGCATCCGGGCCATGCTTTTGAGAGAATGCTGTCTAGTCTAGCACTGTTGCACTTCGTTTCCTGAAGAAAACACATCTGGGGTTTTTCCATTTGGATCATGTTTTTTAACATTCTAGAT
This sequence comes from Pinus taeda, assembly GCA_000404065.3. NCBI lineage: Eukaryota > Viridiplantae > Streptophyta > Pinopsida > Pinales > Pinaceae > Pinus > Pinus taeda. Next base: position 249,021 of record APFE030627556.1, read on the forward strand.
TTTCCTGGGCTGTTGAGCCCTCTAACGTTCCATGAGACGAGCTTCATAGTTAACTATTTTGGGTGGGGCTGTAGTACTTCGTCAGCTTCGCGTATCTACCTGAGTCAACCAGGATTTTCCCTATCTCTATTGTTATTTGGAGATCAGTCTTCCTTCCTCTTTTCTTTGTATCCTTTGGTTTCAGATTGCTGCTCCATGTGCCACCTGGTTGGATACCTAGCTGGTGCTGGTGGAACGCTCTGGATATGACTATTTCCAGCTTGTCTATGTCAGAATCTGAGATCTTTTCATATGCTTTCTTCTGGCAGTTCAGTTCCAATTCTATGATGTCCAGACCATGTAGATCGATGCTTTCTGGTTCTTCCTCCATGATTTGCGCCTGATTGGTTTCTTCCTGTGGAGTTTCCCCATTCTGTGGGGCAGTCAGTTTGCCATCTATCTCCATTTCTTTGATAGGATCTTCTGGGTTAGCCTGATGTCTGCTTAGGATGGTAGTCGGAATGGAGGGAGATTTGGATGATGAAGGGTGACTGCTGGGGGGGGAGAGGTGGAAGAGGAGGGACGGGTGGAGGAATCGTTAGGAGAAGGGGGCAGATCTTCTGAGAGATTTCCAAGGGACTCATAGCTGTTCTTGGAGGCTTGATTTAGGGGTTTGGATGGCTGGGGTTTTGGCCCATTTTGGGGTTTTTTGTGCATGCGCTTTCTGTTCGTAGCTTTGGTGAAGCCATCTTGCGAGGGGATATCAGGGGTTTCAGGGGCATTTGTTTTGACATTGAGGGGGCAGTCCCTGAAGACGTGCCCTATTACATGGCATCTCCTGCATCTAAAAGGCACATGCTCATAATCGAGGGGTTGGATAAACTCCTCATCTCGGTGGGCAAGAGTAACTGATTCAGGAAGAGCTTCATTTAGTTTAATAAACACGCAGATTCGAGCATAGGAAATGAACTTACGATTTCTTGTCTCCTCTGCCGCTCTGATATACCGACCCACGCCATTGCCTATCTTCATCAGACATTTTTCTTCCCAGTATTCATCCGGTAGTGAGTAGAGTCTGATCCAGACCGGAGCCCATGTTAGATCCTCTTTGTCAGGGTTGAACTTGGGTTTCCAATCTTTGAGGTAGAGACCTGCAGAGTTGAAGAAGTATGGTCCTTCTCCCAGGACTCTGTATTTGTCTTCCAGACAGTAGAATATGGCAGTAAAGAAGCCCTTCGCCCCTAGCTGGAGAGTGATATCTCCCTTTGGCTTCCATTTGGCTGTGATCCATCCTCTTAGGGCTCGTTCCGTTGGCCAGAACCCTATGAACTTACCAATGATTGCATGGTCTTGCATGTACTCTATTCTGCTCTCTATTACATCCCCTGGAAGTTCTATTCTTGGCCTTTCCTTGGCTACTGGGCGGCAGGTGGAGGAGGTTACCTTTGGGCTGTCCTCCTTTGGATCGCGTACCTCAGGCTGTTCATTGTTGCTGTCGCGTTGCTGCTTCACAGAGGCTATCAGATTAGGATCTAACGAACCGAAAATGACTCCGTTATTTGTCTTACTTTGTGAGGGGGAGGCCTGTGACGCCCCCCCCGGGGGCGGACCCATGGCGAGTGACTGATCCCTGGCAGCACTGGAACTACGCAGAGGAGTTGGCGCAGCAATCGGTCCCTTCCCGCAGAACTGTCAGCTCTGTAGAGGGGGATACCCTCAGAACCCTAGCCAGGTCGCTACAGTCGCCAGTCCTTCCCGCTCCGTCCTCCTCCTAGTCTCCTCATTTTCTTTCATTTTGAGGCTTTATGCTTTTATCATTCTTTCAGCTGCATCGACCTCTTAGGGCAAATTTTCTGGGCCTTGTCTTAGAGATGAGGATATAGGGTGCCGGTCTCAACGACCAATGACAATCAACCCACATAATGGAACTGGATATGAGGGAGAAATGGAAGGTAGTAAGTATGGATTACCTTGGGCATGATATATCAATCAGTGCCTCCTATTAGTGCCCCTCCTAATAGTGGAAGAAAAGGGCCTTAGCAGAGGTCACATTGGACTAGGGACAAAGGATAATCTTCCAAGTGAAGTATGTGAGCAAAGGTACAACCAAGAACAGTCAATCATACAGCTTGGCCTGTGATCCATATTAGTATGCTCCAAACATTAAATGAAAGCACACTATTACAGAAATGGTTAGTGTAACTTCTGATAGATGACCCACCTTCCTTCAAAAAGTATGCTAGATGAAAGAGAGCACTGACTGGAGCACATGTGGAGAGCCCTGAAGTAAAGCTATTTGTGGATCATCATAGAGCTGGTGGCTGGCTGGCTGACCAATGTGAAGAATTTTATTTCTGCTAGGGGTTAGCCACTTTTAATGGGTAAGAGTCATTACACGATTGACTTTTAGAACAAACTTCCTCTATGCCTTTCGAAGTACCATTATCACTGCTAGAGTCCTTTGTGATTTCTGTATTTACTGTAGAGTTATCAGTTTGAGAGTTTTCCACAATGGCTCCCTGTCAAGCCTTATGACAAGGGCTGCCACTTTTCAGGTCCAGCCAGGCCAGCAACCAATAAGGAAAGATTGGAGTTAAAACTTAGAAAAGGGTGGTTGATTGCAAGCCTCATGCCATGTTCCATTTTTTCTTTTGTTGTTGTAATATACATTAATTAGTGATTATTTATATCGGTGAAGTGATTCAGCACCATTAGTGAGAAGTTCAAGCCAAATGGTATTTTCTGCAAGTGCCAGCATTTTTGGAAGTTAACTTGCACACTGAAAATACTTTTTGAGGTATTATAGAAAGTTTGATTGCATCTGATTGTATTCCAGTCTTCATTATTTTGATGATGGGGAGGCAGTCCACAAAGAGCGCACTGACTCAATGTAGTTTGATGTTGCCTAGAAGAAAAAAATGTCATATTTCTTATGCTAGCTTGGTAAGCAATGAGATAGTCAAAGACCATTATATTACACGATAATAGAGATTTGGTGCTAGGTGCTAGTCTGTTAGATTGCATGCTGATGGCCATTAATATTGAACAAGAATCAAAGAAGATGCTTTTAGCCTTTTACTGTTTTAATCATGTAAATGCCAAAAGGCTAGAAGTTCCATTCTACTCTATCGTATGCTTTGGCGATGTCTGTCCTTATGAAAAAATGTTTTGAGCAATGTTTATGCCCACTCATATGTTCATACAACCCAATCAAATTATTCAAGATAAATATTCCTTCAGTAGGTATTGTTTGTAATGGTTCCACTATATCTAAGGTCCTTTTAACATGGTTTTGAGATGTTCCTATACAAAATATTAGGAAATTTGACAGATTTGTTCTCAATGCTTTAATATTTTTCTCCTTTGTGAGGGAATGGTTTGAGATTTTCTTGGTCTATAATGTTTCAGGAGGTTCTGATTGGATAGCTTTCTTATACAATTTGAACAAAAATATGTCAAGTCCAGTCTCTCATAACTTTATAGAAAGGGAAGCCATCAGGTTCAAAGTCCCTTCTATTAGCAATCTCGTGAACCCCATCAATGTGCTTTTCTAGTTAGTGCTTCCATCCCAAGTTCTCACCTGCCAAAGTGTGTGGGACTGGATTTTGTGAGTTACATGGCACTCCATTTCATGGCAAAGAGTGGGCTTTGATTTCTTTGCAAATGGAAGACATATGTGATAGTAGAAAAACTTTTGATCTGTGTTTAATTCTTTTGTTATTCAGGGATGGAATTTAAGTGGCAATTCCGTGAAGCTTCATATATCTCTTTTCACTGTATGTTGCATGATGTGTTTTTTCAATCCATGAGAGATTTCTCCCAAATCCTTTTTCTTTGTTTTGAAGTTTTTAAAGCAGTTTCTGTTTCAGGTTTTGTTTCATTTTGTTTTTGAGTGAAGCAAATGGCATATTGAGATATTTTTTGGTGCTTTTTACAGAATGTTTCTTAAATATTCAACAAATCGTGTCTTACAGTTTGTTTCATTTTATAAATCTTTGGGTATACCTGCTCTTCGCTGGCTGCACATGCTTTTCCTTGTTAGGTTTAATCTCTCGTTGACTTAAAAAGCACATGCTTTTCTTTTGATATTTCATTTTTATTAGCTATCTATGTGCTTCACATTGTTAGATCTTCAACTTGTAGTTAAACTATCTATGATAATGCTGAAAGCAGGTTCACAGGGCAGTGCAAATTCTGCGCGATAAGCAGGAGATTACAGAGGCACAGACAGAATTAGTGAAGCTTCAGCTTGTACGGAAAGAATCATCCAACAACTTGCATGGTTCAGAAGATAAATATCGTGCATCTAGTTCTCTATCTGAGGGAAAACAGGAACACACTTTTCAACCTCAAAGTATTCAGTCACAGCTTCGACCTTCACTTCCTGCTCTGCCTGCTCTACCCTCACCTCAGCAACTGACCACCCCCCATCCTCCTCTGCCAAATTCTGATCAGTGTCAGACTCCACCACAGCAGCAGCTACCTGCTCAAGCAAATATGGCGCAGCAGTCTCCGGTTACGTCCTTACCACAGCAGCAAGTAGGACAACTCCAACAGCAACCTAATGTAATGCCGATGCAGTCATACTATCAACAGTCACCACAACAGCAGGGTCAGATCCATCAGTCTCCTCATGCTCCACAGGCTACTACTCAGTTGCCACATATTCAGCAGTCTTTACAGCTGCCGCCACAACAAGCTCAGCATCTACCATATATGAATCAACCACCACATATTCATAACATTCCAAACCAAAGTGTACAACCACAGATTCAACGGTCACAAGGGCAACAATTGCCACAGCAACAAACACAAATGCAACCACAGCCTCTTTCTCAACAGCCACATTTTCAACAACAGGCTCAGTTGCGCCCTAATATTTATCAAGGCCAAACTCATGGAGTTTCTCCTGAAGCATTTTCTTATACTCCTGCAACTCCAAACCGACAGACACAGCTGTCTTATCAGGGAGTCACTTCTGGTATTCCATCTGAACCTTCAATATATAATTATGGAAACCCTACTCAGACTATCCCGCCATCTTCACAAGGGCCGCTTCATACACAGACACTACGTCCACAGCTTAGTCAAGGTGGATCTCAAACAAGTGATAATAACAGTGTTAGTTCTAGTCAAGTGCCACTCCCACCTATTCATCCAATGCATGGATTTTCAACCTATAATTTGCCTCCCAGGCCTCTTACTAATCCATATGGAACATTTTCTACGGGCCCACAAATGAATACTTTTCCAGGAACTTACACTAGATTTCCATCTGCTCAGCAAGCTCAACAATATGCAGAAACAACTGGGAATATGGTGTCTAATTCTGGTGGAGGTCATTTACCATCTGGTCTGGCTTATGATGAGCAGTTCGTTGAACAGGTAGCAATTATGGGTTTTCCAAGAGATCAAATACGGGGTGTAATACAACAATTGACTGAGAATGGTCAGCCAGTGGATATGAATGCTGTGCTCGATAGATTGAACAGCAGCACTGCTGGACCATCACAAAGAGGCTGGTACAATTGATAAAGTATGATTAGTGACTATGCTTTAAACTACTATTTGTTTGTATATTCTTTATTGCTTGTTTGGATTTTAACTGGATTAAATTCTGAATTTAGGATAAGAAAATGTATTATAGTGTTGGTCAATTACCATTTCTAGGGCTTATCTATAATGATGTATTTGTTTGACCTTCCACATTAAAATTTATTTGCTCGTCTGTTATACCTATTAATATTTTTTGAGCTAAAGCAGGGGTCCTTGTGAGCTGAACTTGTTTGTTATGGGTGGCTTATTTACTCACAGTTGTGGAAGCCTTGTGAAAAGTTTGGAGTTTACTCCTAAACAGCTTGTGGGAAATTATTACAATCTTTTGTAATACATTGGTCCGAGTGCACTTTTGAAAATTGAAATACAGAAGTACTAGCTACTGACTGATATGAAATGCAGAAGCTTTTGAAAGGTAAATTGACAGTAAAATTGAAATTCAAAACAACCTAAAAGATAATATTCTGTGATCCCTAGGTTTTTGATTTTACTGATCTTACTAACGTGGCAATAATAAAGCTCAAGCTAAATAAAACTTTCATTTTCTGAAAGTGCTTCCCTTAAATCTAAGAGAAGCGTTACAGTTGGCCTGAAGAGATCAAACAACACAAGTGGTCCCCGTTCACGTTGTTCAGCTAATCTGCTAGTACAGGAGGTTACTCTTTCTTTCATCAGAAATACACAAGATTTGCACTTGGCCCCCAATCACTTATTCATCCTAATAGGGGAATTATATGTTGTTGCTCCCTCATCTTCAATGTATTTGTCTTTTGCCTACCACTTCCAAATTTTCTAGTAGTCCCACTAAAGAATCCAAGTGTTCTCTGTATCTGACTTGTCCTTTGATTTGGCTAAATATTGCTCACATTTATTCCTTGCCTCAGGAATGCTCTCTTATCTAGCACAAACATGATCTCTCAAACTTATTAGGCTTTTTCTTTCGCCACACTATGTGCATGCTTTCCATCGGACCCCACATATGTGGTATTTGATTTGGCATGTCACCCCTGCAATGAAGTCTCTTTCTTTGGAAATATACCTCTCCTGTGGTGGTAATCCGTTTGACAAATCTTCATGTGCCATTTTTGCACTCTAACTTCCTTACATTTGCAAGGACCTTCTTAACTAGTGTTGCAGGAAGCACCCACCCCTGCCCGGTCGGGTGGCTGGAACCTTGCTTTTGACAGGACTGCCTATGAAGCGACATGTAATTCGCAGTCTGAAAATTTGGAACTGTGCTTCCAATTTTTTTCTGTGTTTCCTGTCACTGTGGAGCCACGACGGTTCCATACAGAGTCTGGCATGTGGGATAATGGTCGGGCACATGGTTTCAGCATGGTTCTGTCATGCTTGCCAGTCTAGCACATAGTTCTGGCACACTTCTATCATGGTTCTGGTAGAATAGTAGATAGATTCCCTACTTTATTTGTGATAGATGATAGATTAGTGTTTTGAATTTGGTCTTTTCAGTCTTCCTACTTCAGTGTGTAGATGTTCTGTTTTTTAAAAATCACTGTTTGGTCATGTTGACAGTTGCCAGGTGTAAGCTATTTCAATGATTTATTGGTCTACTTTCTATTATTCGCTTAAAAATTTGATGTTTGTTTGTAATTGCCAGAATTTAGATGGCTGATGCTTGAATAACTAATCATTAATGTAGTATGGATGCCATTTCTGTCTTGATTTATATACATATATGCTTGTTTTCATATATTCTGCAACTAATTTGGCATTCTATTTCTTTTGAATATAAATGCGATGTATATATATATATATATAATATATATATAGATATAGATATAGATATATTAGATGCTTTCGGGATGCTTAGCTTCCATGGATTTTTTGAAAATGATGCTCCTGAATCTTTGCCTCTCAAAAACACTCCTGCTTTTTGCAACTTTGTTCTTACCTTGGCATGTTACGACATCTCGACACATTACTTTCAGTGTATACAAAAATGATATATATACTGAGGTTCCTTGTCTTTCATCAGCAACGACTTAAATATCCACCCCTTCTTCATGATGGTGTAGGTGTCCTTCCCTGCACGATGCTTCTATCACACTGCCATAATGGTCTCCATACAACAAATGACAAGTATCTATGGGTATAACATTGTAGAAAACTTCCACCTTTGTTCTTTAGAGCATTAAATAACACCAACATTGATTTGTAACCATGACTTTGTACCCTCACTAAAATCAAAACACTATTTGCAGGAGAAATGCTTCTATTGTACTAGGTCAAGCTTCTTGACCATCTCTACCATGATCGTATTCTCTGTGATACTTAAAATCAGTAATAACCTTGTAACATTTACTTCCAAATTTACATTTTGTCTTTAGGATATTTTTCCTCAACCATCTATCTTCCTTCAGTGCTTGTTGCAGCTTCTCTAGCATGATCTTTCTTCTGGGCATATTGCATTCTCTCCATCATCTCTTGGTGCTGCAAGCCATTGTCTACCCTGCATTCTTTGCTCACTTTTGTGCATGCCCCATCTTTGTGCACACAATTGATTTATTTCCTCCATTTTGACATGTATAACAGTATATCCTATTTCTAGAACCACACTTTTGTCTTCCTTGTTCTCTCTATCGTTCTAAGTTTCTCTCTTGATATTTACGCAGTGAATATTCTCTTTTGTCTTCTTTGAGTCTTCTTCCACTTGCTGCATGGAATCGTCATATCTATCTTTGCAGCCACCTCATCCCGTGCCAAATTTTGTTTTATTGCCGCTGCATGCTAATCTCTCTTTTACCTTCAACTTGGTATTGGCAATTTCATTTTCCAAGGGTCTTGTACCTTCTCGAATTTGAAACATCTCTCCATCTTGCTTAACAAGTTAGCTTCCATCATTGAATTTATGAATGTGAACCCTAGGGAGAGATAAGTAGCAGTCTGTCCCTCTATCCATGAGCTCAATCCACTCACCAAGGATCTACTTTAGGGTAGGTAAAATTCTCATCACCAAGAATGGTGACTATTAAGTTCTTTGAATTCTACTTTTATGGGTTTTTTTTGGTCCTTTGAGATTTATCTAGTAAGAAGCTTGTTTTAGTTTATGCACGGTGTCTTTAGTTCATCACTTGCATTATTATTGATAAATTTTTGAATTGCTAAGCTAATAATTACTTCTATTACCTATTCTATCTCTCTTATGATTATTCTCAATAACCAATATGCTCATGAATTTCTACATAAAAACTAGTGATCCTATTGTATAGGTGAATATAAAATTCTTTAATCTGGAAATTTGATCGGTTTTAATTTTGATTTTTTAAGATTAAAGGTGTTATAGTCATGTACTTTTATCTTGATTATTTCTTAATTGTTTGACATTTTATTTGAGGTTGAAAATATCTAAAGGATATTTTAAACAAACTTCTTTCTTTTCAGATTTTAAAAAAAAATTGCAAATGTGCATCTTTGAGTTTTTTTTAGTCTTTTTTTTTTTTTGGTTTATAACCTCATGTAAGGCTAGGTAGGTGGGATTACCCACAGGGATTTGAACCGATGACCTATCGCAGGGAGTGCGTTAATAGTGCACCCATTCACTATCAATTCAGAGCCATGTGAGCTAAGTATCTTTTTCATTTGAAAAGGACTTCTTAGGAATATAAAATATAGATATGCATTCATTGTATGTTTCAACAGATCTCTTATCAACTTAAATTTGTTTAAACATTTGGGATGTTCATTCAAAAGAAAAAATAAATGTGCATTTTGCACTTTATAATTTCTTTATTTTTAATAAAGTTTACTATATATAAACATCATAAAGGTTTCATGCACTCTTAACGTATTATTGAGTAAAGAACAAAGAATAAAGGCAACAAAATTTGAAAATAAATAGATTCATTTGAAAAGCAATATATTCTAGGTTGTCGGCCTTGATGTAGGTTGGAGAGTAAATTCTCATAGAACACTAAAATGAAAGTGGGATCAAATAAAGAGTAATAAATTACATTAGTGGTTAAAAGTATTTGTTGAGAAATCACATTTCCTACAATCATCAAGCTATAGGTCAAGCTAGTACAAGGGTTTATATTATCCCATTTCACTTGGATTAGTGGGGGGATGCAGTATTGGGGTCTTCACACTAAGTTGGCATGTTCGTTGTAATGATGTGTTAGTTTGGAGTTTTTAATTATAGGACTTGATTTGTATCTCCTACCCAACAAAGAAGCCTAACTCACAACTATTCCCCCTAGCTATCCATCATGGAGTAGTTTCCTTAGTGACTATTCCTAAGCTCTTAGTAAGGTGACTACTAATGGGAAGTGCTCATGCTATCTAGAGTTGATAATAGATCTCAATAACATCTCCCTTCTAGGTTTTCCTTCCTCACAAGGTAGATTGTACATTGGATGATTGATTCACATAAGGTTGCTCTTATTTTTGACACCCTCATTATCTTAGAATAATCCTTGAAAGGTCGTTTCTTCAAATCTTCACGAATTTGGTTTAGGACTTAAAAACACGCTAGTCAAAATATTTGGAAGAGCTTTTTTCTTGATTTCTTTTAGATTATTTAGGATATTTCTCTTTGATGATTGTGTCTAATTGGATTTAGGGTTGTTTTTTGTGTTTCTCACACATTTTTTTATCCAACTTTAAAATTTAAGGTGGTCAACCCAACAACACATTGATCTAGGTGGCTTATGGTTGATTCTCCAAAAACATTAAAGGAACCTTCATTATGATATAGAATCAATTTTCTTGAAAATCCTCATAGTGAGTCAGGATGAGATACATACTACTATGAACAATACCATGAGAAAATAATCTAAATTTATAGGTCCCTAGCACATCCTATCAGAGGAATTTCTTTTATGAGGTTTTAACTCGCCCTCATCTTGTTCAATATGAGTTTGTTCCTTCAAAGATTGAATTTATAGACAATTCCCCTTTGACTAATTTCAATCCTTATTTGGATCAATGAATTTCCTCCCTAAGACCACTTATATTTGTGTATAGTGTTTGAGGGATCTAAAGTGTTAGTGGTTAATCAAGTCTAGGGGAAGCTAACCCTACTACTCCTAGTGTTTTGTCTAGTGACACTAGTGTCCCCATCCTTACATCGATTAGTGATGTTGGTCCCTTAGTTTTTAGTCAACACAAGTATTCCTAGGTTTCCCTTACATTGTTTTGTCAATATTAGGCTCTCACGTGCCCACTTTTGATTTCTAATTTGTAGCAAAAAATTTATTTGGAGTCATCTTTTAGATGTGAAGCCTATTTCTAGTATCCCTATAGGCAATATGATAGTTCTTAATATGGATTTGTTTCCTTTTTTTTTTTTTGGGGGGGGTGGGGGGGGGATTTTCGCTTGTAAATTGGACATCAAACAAGTATGAGCCATGTTCTCAGATAAAAAAATGCCTAGCGATAGTCATATGAATGGTAACATATCATATGGTGGAATGGTAGGATTTTCATTTTGCGATCTTAAATCTGTTACATCTACCTAATTGACATGCTTGGTGACTTTGAATTTTCGTAACTTACCTCATTTGAGTAAATGACCCGACTAGCCATCATCTTACATGGTTTATCATATTGAATAAACTACCTTCAAGCATTCCTAAGTTTGAGGGAAAGTAAAGAGATGAACCGTCAACTTTGTAATGGCCTCCTGTCCTTTTTTATTAAACTCGTTGATTGTTGGATAGTATATGATTTTGTATTTTCTAGCATATCTTGATAGGGATTGCAACCAAGTGGTATATTGAGTTGTTCCATGATTCCCATTATTATTTTCCTATCCTTTTTTATTAAACTCGTTGATTGTTGGATAGTATATGATTTTGTATTTTCTAGCATATCTTGATAGGGATTGCAACCAAGTGGTATATTGAGTTGTTCCATGATTCCCATTATTATTTTGGTCATTCCTTTCCTCTCACATTTTAAATTGTCCATTCGCTATGAGGCTAGCATGCATCTCTTAACATCACTATACAAAATACTTCTACTCACATTATAGATTACATTCATGAAGAGGAAAATGAATTAGATGATTAGAGATGAAATCTCAAATCAATTTACTAAAAAAATGGTTTGTCAAATCCCTCTTGGCTTAACAATGCGAAAGATGTCTCCCAATTTGGGCCCACACCAAAGATGTCAGACAAAAACTAGACCTAATTTATTCCCACTGCAAGATGTTGTATGAAAATTTCCGTAATGTTTCACATTCATATATTGATTCCCTAAAGCCTATGCCAAAACCTCATGTTGATGGTGGGATAGCTTTCATCAAAAACCCCACAGTTAGCTAGGTGATATGCAAATGGGATAAATGTCCATTTATAGAAACCCACCTACAAGTGCATATTATTCTCAAAATGCCTCAAATCCTTCCCAAACATTGGATATTCATTTAATTTAGTTCATAAATTTGAGGAACAAACAACAATCAAGAGTGAACAATAATAAGAAAAAAATTTATAATCTTGGGCAAAGGATTACAATGAACCAATGCAATGCTATTTAGGGGGAATAAAGAGAGAAATAAACTAAAGTTTTTATGAAAAAATTACCAATGCTATCATCTTACTCACTAATGCCCCCAGATTGTGGACATTCAGTGACACATGGCCCATTGGGGAGCCAAACACGAACCCATCGTTCTCACTAAACCTTTCCCTCTAAAATAGTAGCAAATGGTGGCTACCAATCCTACACCTATTCAAGGGGGTGTGGGAGGGGGAAATATATTGAATGCCAACATCTATATGTGTGATTAGGATGTATGTTGTTGGTTATAAATTGTAGCAATGATGTACAATTTACACTAATTTAATCATCGTGTATTAGATCTGACAAAGTGAAAGTGGAATATGAAAATCATACCCTAGAGACACTTTACAAAGCTTAAAACCTTTAACTATTCATGTAAAAAGAAAGAAACTAAAGAAACTACTATAATAGACATGAATAAGTAGGTTGAAATAATGTTAAGAATATCTCCATAACCAACAGAAAGGTCAAAGACATCACCTACAGAGTAATTGTTGAAGATTTGCCTCCAAATCTTCCTCCTTAGGATGGTCCTTGACATACTTGATGTGTGTATGTAAAGATTCAAAGCTCCTTGAAAATGATAAAAAGTAAATGATATAATGCACTTGGAGGGGGAACCCCCTTTTATAATGACTCCAATACAAAAGGAAAGATGAGATGATCCTAAGACTAAGTCTCCTTGGTATATTTATATGAGATGAATGGTACAATTATACTGAAATGGTACAATGAAATGTTCTAGCCTACATAATAATGTAGCAATATAAATGTAATACTTCAATATCTAGGGCTTTGTAAGGGGTTTTATGTGCTTAACATGCCTCCCCCCATTCCATTTGATTAGGTACTCAATAATTGCTCAATTTCACAATGGTTTAATCTTTATTTCAAAGATTATTTCTAGTTATAGTATGACATTTTCTTCATCATCAATCTATGGTAAAATGGTGTTTGAAATAAGATCATGTCACCGATTACCTTTCTTACGAAAGAAACATAGAATATTAGATGTAAACCAAATACGGGGGAGGCCCTTATTTGTAAGCCATGCTTCCAATCCTTTCCAACACTTTACAAGGGCCATAATGTAAGAGTGCTAATTTATTGTCCTTTTTTTCTAGTGAAAATTGGATTTGTGACTTGAAATAATCTTTGGGATTCCGTGTAGCTTTTAGACTATTTCCATGAATGTTGTTGCCACTATACTTGCCTTAAAATGATGTGAAAGAGAGAAAAAAATTGTATACCTTCTCACTCTATCTACTACTACCATACTGCCATTCTTTCCTTTTGCTTTGGTTAAACCTATAATAAAATCCATTGAAACTTCTTGTTAGCATTGACTTGGTATAGCTAATGGTTGTAGGAGACATGTGGTATTGATTGTCTCTTCCTTATTTTGTTGGCATGCCACACATTTTGCTACAAAATTTTGAACATAAATTTTAGGACATTTTTAGAAAATATTCTTCTTGATCCTAGGGTAAGTATTCATGAACCCTAAATGTCCTCGTATAGAAGTGGCAATTCCAAAAGGACCTTTTTTTTGATATGGGAACCCTTACATAAATATGGGTGATCTTGATACCATAACACATCATCCTTCCACACAATTTTATCTAATGAAATTGTATCTTGTTGCAGTTGTTCAATGATCTAACATGCCTTCTAATATTGCTTCCATTCTCTCCTTGCTTCTTCCACCTAATCAAATTTTGGAATAGAAATGACACACAATAAACCCTCTGTTTCTCCGTCTTTCCTTGAAAGTGCATCTACCACCAGATTATGTTTTCCTTTTTTGTAGATGACTTTAAAGTCATAACATAACATCTTTTTAACTCATTTTGTTGTGCTTATGAAGATAATCATTTCTCTGATAAGTACTTCAAACTATCGTGAGCTATTTTTAGTTTGAAATGCCTTCTTATTAGGTAAGAGTGCCATTATGTAATCACATGCAGTATGGTCAACATTTCTTTCTCATAAGTGTGTTTGAGCATGTTTTTCCTTTTAAGTTAGTTGCTTTCAAAGGAAAGGGGTCCCTGTTCTTGCATTAAAATTGCGTTAATGCCATATCCTGAAGCATTACACTTAACAACAAATATTTTTGTGTAATTGGGTGTGGCTAGGATAGGAGTTGTACATCTCCTCAAGTTTTTAGAAGTTTTTTTTTGCTTGTTAAGTTCAAGAAGATGCATCCTTAAATAATGTTGTTAGAGGCGTTGCTATTTGACCATAATTTTTAACAAACTTGAAGTAATATCTTGTCAATTCCTTAGAATCCTCTATGTTTCTTTAAGGTTTTTGGGATTAGCCATTCCAGCCTAGCTTTAGTTTTGTTAGGGTTCATTTTGACACCACCATGGAATACAATATGACCCAAGTATTCCACTTCTTGAACCCCAAAGGCACACTTGTTCAAGGTGCATTAGTAATTGCAAATGTCATAACCAAAAACTCATAATGACCTTTATGTGTTCTAAAGGATATTTTGGGAATGTCTTATCTCATTATGATTTTATGATATCTTGAACGAAGACCAAACTTAGTAAAGAAAACTACTTGCAATTCATCTAATAATTCATCATTGAAAGGAATATGAAACTTTTCTTTATGGTCATTTTGTCGAGCTGTCTATAATTTGGACACATATGCCCTAACCCATCCTTTTTTGTAACCATCACCATTGGTGAAGAGAAGGAGATCACTTTAGCTAGTTGGCTCCAACATTTCTTGAATTAGACGCTCAATATCAGTCTTCTATGCCTATGGATACATGTAAGGCCTGATGTTAGGTGGTACACTTCATGGTTTCAAAATTAATAGCATGGTCATGATATCGAGCAGGTTGAATACCCTTAGGAATATCTCATTTGAAGATCCACTAGACCAGAGGATATAGATGATTGCACATCTAATGAACACAATTGTGCAATTACACCATGTTGCCACTTTTTGAGTAATTTTGTCATATTGTTAGAACTTATCACTTTATAGGGTTTCCCTTGGATACTTCAACTTAATTTCCTTTCCTTTTGAGGAAAATTATCTTGAAAATTAAGGGCCACTATTCCCATTTATTATAACTATTGGATCCCTACTAAAACATCAACACCACCCATTTGGATTTTTATCACGTGTCTATCTAAGAAATACTGCTCCATATTTAATTTTTATGGTACTTTCATATGCAATCATTACATGAAATTCTAGTGCTAGAAATACAAAATGATTGAGAAGTTTTTCTAATTTGTAGTTGATGAAGTTATGGGCACTACTTGAATTGACCAACATTGTTACCTTTTTCTTTTTGATATATGCTTCTATCTTTAGGGTTTGTGGAGTACTGATTCCAACCAATACATGAAAAAATATTGTTGGAGCAGTCTCTTCTAGCTTTAGATGTTGTGATGTTTCCAACTCTTGATCTCGTTCTTCTTCATAGTTTATGTAGAATAACTTATTCTTATCACATTTATGCCCCTCATTGTACTTGGTATCTCAATTTAAACATAGTCCCTTTTCTCTTATTTCATCTATTTGTTGAGCTGTCAACCTTGTTGGTTGAGTGAGGTTAGGAGAGGGAACATTATGTTATCTATAGTTTATAGTGACCATTGTTCTAGCAGCCATATTTTTACTTTCAACTTTCCTTACTAGTCTGAAAGTTTTATATAGGGATTTAAGTTCAAATAGATGCATCTCATGTTGGATGCTTTCCTTTAAAGTTCCCATAAAGATGTCTAACAAATTATCTTGTGTAATGTTCTTTATTCTAAGACAAAAGTTTTGGAATTGTTGAATGTGCTGGAGTTTTTTTTCGAAGATTTACTAATTGACTAAAGAATATATTGTTCTTAATAATACCCATAATGTGATATTAATTCCTCCATAAAAATGGGCTAAGGTACAATATAATCCTTTTTTTTTTCACAAATCCATTGGTATGAAACAAATTTATCTTGCTCTATAATATGAGGATATAATAGTTATATATTGTAAGGCTAACACCTAGTGTATATCAAAGTATTGCTCCATCTAAAATATCCATGTTATAGGATATTTACCATAAAACTTCCTCATATCAATCTTTAGAATGAAGTAGTTTCTTGGTACAAAGTTGAAACTTGTTAATAAAGAAAATCCCCTTCTTGGTTGAGTGCGAAAGTAATGTGAAAATCCAAAGCATTATAAAGGTGGAGGGATCCTTAAGATATCTGGTGTGATTTTGGTAGTAAGTACCTACTATGGATGGATGGATAGATGGATATAACTAAAGCCTTTATCTATAGCGAAAATAGTGGTTAAATTACCTCAACTTAGTCATAAAATAGTTGCTAATGAAAACCAAATCAAGGTTGAGACTAGAAATTAGAGTTTAGAAATGTCCATTTTCAACTGCTTTCACTTTATGGAAAATTCTAGTTAGAAATAGTCAAAATTGTGATTTTTATAGGCCAATGTAACTTTCGCGGGTACTTTTTGCACTATTAGTACATTTTGAAGGGGCATGTTATATGCTATCCTTAATGTATAAAAATTGGGATTTCTACGAGTAGCTTTTGAAGGTTGACTTTGCTAATTATTGAATCCTGTAACCTAGAAATTTAAATTCCTAGCAACTTTATCACAAATATAATGAATAAAAGCATGACTCAGATCTAAACATAAACAAAGATACTCAGTGGATGCAAAACCAATGTCATTCACACATTACACAAAATTTCTCTGCCCAATTAAATAGTTCTTCATTTAAAATAGCTTCGTAACCTACCTAGGCTCCCTTGCTAGGAAAATGGTCAACTAAGGAAAAGTACTTAGAAAAAGAACTTAGACCTGATCCAATTGATCAAACCAAGCTTGGTTGATTTGGATATCCCTTGCTTCTCCTTTCACCTTTCTTGAATTTGACACACTTGGATGAGATTTCTTCCAAACCCCATCATTGATATGTCCTCCTCTTAATATAATTAGGGGAATTTTAAGGCCTAACATGGGCCTCCTAAGGAAAGTAATAAAATAATAGTTAAAATAATAAAAAAAGATTTACGAAAAAAAAAAAAAAATCGAGTTGTCTTTAGTGTGACTTTTTGGAAGCTTTTCCAGTGGGTTTCTTTGGTATAATTTCTCTAAAATCCGGCAAGAATTTATTGAAATCACAAGCTTGGTGGGTAATTATTGCACAATCAAAGTGCCCTAAGGACTTTTCACGGTGATGAATCCTTATATACAATAAAAAACCTAGTTTAAATAACACAAATAAGGATTTCACCTCAAATTTTTTCCGTCGGATTCCAGCACTAGAAAATCCAAAAAGTCGCAGTAAAGGCAACTCCTAAAAAAATAAAAATAAAATAAAATAAAGGAAACTACTTTTGATTGCATTTTCAGCGGATCTCCTTGTAGGTTTAGTCAAATGAAAAGAGTAGATACTTGTTGGATGCATAATTAAATTCCACATCCAATGAGTATATAATATGCATACTTTTGAGTAAATCCACATCAAAAAAATTGAAAAAACATACAAAAAGTGTTCAACACACTTTTCATATATTTACATTTTTTTTTTGATGGGGATCCACTCAAAAGTTTGTTGAGTGGATACTTGTTGGATGTGGAATTTAATTCCGTATTAAATGAATGTCTACTCTTGAAATTTGGGTGAACCTATAAGGAGATAAGTAAAAAATGCAACTAAATAATAATTTTCTTCTTTTCCCTCCAAAATATTTTCCCGTGGGGATGACATCATGTTGAATATTGTTGGTTCTTTTAAATTGAATTTTGTTAGTACAATTTTGTTTTCCTTGAGGCCCATTATTGACCTCAAAGTTCCCCTAATGCTTATGTTAATTCATTGTTGTGTCTTGTTTGTTGGCATAACCTTTCTTTTATAAGATTGAGTTATGACTGAATCGACAACCCTAATCTCCAAATTCACCGAAAATTGAGATTATATCTCACCTCACTTGAGATAAATAGTTGAGATTCATGTAATTTATTAATGTAGAAACCTTTGGATTTTATTGGATTAACTCACTTTTCTTTAATAAAAAATAAATTACTTTAATCACTAAAGTAATTTGCTAAGGTTAAGGGTGATTTAGAAGACTTTTGCATGCCTAGACACTTAGGTCTATGAAAAGATACTTGCTTTAGTTACAAAAATCAATAGTCCTTCATAGCGATGGAGGTATTTCTTGAAGAACCACCTGAAACTAGTAGTCCTTTCTGTCTTGGCACTGTCCTTCTTTAGAATCTTAGTCACCTTGAATGTGCTCCTAGGAGACTTCACATGCTCTTGAGAATCCATTAATGTTTGAAAAAGTTTCCCTATCAAAATGTATAAGCTTCTCTCTTCTCTGCTCCTATGGTCCCTCGATAGTCCTCCCTCTTCAAGTGCTTCACATGCACAACATAATCGCGTAGTTGAGTTCCTCAACCTGACTTAGACAGAGGGATTCTAAAAATAGTTTCCCTAGCTATCACTAGACAAACCTAGACTATGTAGTCTAGTTTTCCACACACATGTTATAGGTTCATAGGGTTCTCAATGATCCAGGTTATGCACTATTAAGGTTTCTCTCTATCTCGAAAATCACTTGCAATGATCCTTTCTATGGCTTCGAAAACTAACTCCTCTACTTCCAAAATCTTTCCACATCGAAAACCTTCCTCACAAGCATTAGCTTCATGTAGGGGGTTCAATTTCCTTTCCTAGGGTCTAGATTCAACCTAGGTTTCTTTGAGGTACACAACCCCTACCTAGTTAGCTATTGTACATTCTTTCCATGCCTCGTAATTGTTTGGGGAAAATCGTATCTCAACAAACACCTCAGGGGGTCAGAACATTAAATTCATGGAAGATTGGAAAATTTCCCAATCTCCCTCACATGATTCCTAAGCAAGATATCCTCCTAGAAATCAAGATATGTATATGCTGATCCTTCTTCTTCAACTTTAGCAGTTTATATTTAAAATAAAAACAAATATTTACATCAAATAGTTTGGCCACATATCCATATTGTTTCTCCAACAAAATCATCTTTTAATTACATTAAAAAACTTGGGGAATTAGAAAAAGGGATATTACAGTTAAGTGTTGGGGGTCTTATAGGAGGTTACCAAAATTAGAAGTTCCAAGAATCATGGGTACTACTCAACATTAATTTTGTGATCAAGTTTCATGATGAGTATGATGTAGGAAAAATTCTGGCCAACTAGTGAAAGGAAGGCAAAAAATATTTCAATCACTTTGGAGGTTGGTATACTCTGATAGGTTTAGAGGAACCCTATATATACATCATGGTCATGTTATGTAGGTTATATGGAGAAAATTATCTCTCAATTTATTGAAGCATGGGTTTCTTTGTCTCAAATAGTGGTAGTCCATGGAAATATATTTAGTTGGGGAACTATAATTTCCAAATAGCTTAGTATTAGAATTTAGAAAGCACAAAACCACAATCCAATTGTAATTTCTTCATTCCACATGGCTTCCCACTTGCTTGATGTGGTTTGTGATAGGAAATTTGTCACGTCCCCAACCCGCTATTGGGCTATGCTACTACATTCGCACTGCTTAAAACTGTATAATTCTACTACAGAAGCGAGTAAACCATAACCTTTCCATGGTCGTTCTTGCAACTGGTAGTTCTTGGTTAGCATGTATGTAGTGATAAATTTCCATCAATGCAGTGTTCATCACATATAAATTACATACACATAAATTTACAACTAAAATACAATATAATTAAAAACAATTAACATAAAACCTTGAAACTAGGGTTTTAACATAAATTTATCATTAGAAAAAACACATGAAAAATGAGAGATACAATGCGAGCCTAGAAATCCATGACTTGTCTCGATAGCCTCTAGGACGCCACTAGCTCACTCCTGGTACTTTGTAGTCAATTCTACATTGTAATATGTCCTCATATATGTGCCAACTCTGTCAGGGAAAAACCTGTACTTGGTATTAATTAATTTGGTTACAATTATTACAAACAATTTACATGCACCATCCAACTTTGAGTACCCTTTGCAATTTAATTATAAATTCATGCAATGAACCGGTAACATACACATAAGAGAATACACTAAGCAAAATATTATGCTCATAAACACCAAACCCTAACTAGGGTTTGTAAACATAATCATACATACAACTGCATCGCATAGTACTCAACAAATATAGCAAATACTCAAATTAGGGTATATTATCATGACACATAAATACACATAAGAATAACATCATACACATTAAACACTTATTTGAATAAAATGGCTGATTGGCCGCAGGCTCTTCAATTTCCACCCAATGATAGACCACATGGTTCATAAATATCAACCATGGGCCACCCCCGATCCAGGGCTACAACTTCACAGGAAATGATATAAACTAGATAACCATTAACACATCATCAACCAAGGTACCAATCGAATAGCCACTACTCCAAACAAAGGCTCATTCTCACCCTTGAATTGCACCGCAATGACACACCCCTTCTCTGCACCCAACAATACCTCAGTGGTTCCCACCTTCCAAGGTGCCTTACGACCAACCAAATATGGTCTCAACTTTGGGCTTCCAGGATCTCATGATGATATCTGGGCTTTCAGGGTCCCTTCCAGGCTAAACTGAAACAACCCCGAGTTAGTTACAAAACCCAAGCACATGGCTCAACGATTGGTTACCAGAACCAAAACAACTCCCATTCAATTACAAAGTCCAAGCACAAGACTCACTGATTGGTCACCAAGAATCGAGTTCCATTAGAACTCCATGGAAATAGAGCCATGAACAAGAGCCACCAAGGCAAAAAAAAATGCTTTATTAACTCCTCATAGGAAAAATATTCATCCTTTATATCTTCACGACCTCTCTCTGCCATGTGGCACGCCTTGAAGCCATGTGGGCCCCCTATGTCCTTTTCACCAACACCTGTCACATCATCCCATTTCCTTTGCCACTGTGGAGATGCACAACCCCCATACTATTTAGCATGGAGTGGGCTTTATAGCCAACTTATTTTATTATTAAAATCTATGTACAAAATTTTACATCGCATTTACAATCTCAAACCTCTGGCTACATAGTCAAAATGACATATATACTTGGGCACAATGGCCCCAAGATATATCTAACATATCTACATGGGCACACATGCCACATAATATAACTCGACGCACTAGCCTATACCATATGTATATGGTGCCCCAAACTCAATATGCACATGTGCACATGTACAAAACATGGCTCAGGCATGGGTATTACATTCCTCCCCCCCTAAATAATGCACTATCTTAAGTGCATCATATGTCCATAATTTGAATATGCTGCTACAAAGTGACTTGAGTTCACAACATGTAGATGCATGTCCATGTCCTCATCCATGGCTTCATCCTAGGGCGTCCTCCATGCTTTTGGTGCAATCTGCACATGAAAATTTTTTGGGCGTCCTTTCCCCATGTTGACGAGCATGCATTCCTAACACCATCATCATCACACCTAGAGGACATCAAACATATGACATGAATATATGCAACAATTCTCACATATATAACTTGTTAGATTTCTGGTAGCTCAAAGGGTATTTCTGAGAGAGGAAAACCCACCAAAAAGGAGTTTGTTGGGAGATTTACCTAAAAGTGGGGTTTTGGACCCAAAGTGTGGGTTTAGGACGAAAATAAAAATAGTTGTTTATTCTAAGGGTCAAGAGGGAAAAAAACTAGATCTAGAAGGTTTCCTAAGTGACCCAAGGAAAAGGATAAATAGAGGACACCTAAGGTGAAGTCTCACACATGGTGTGCAAGAGAGATGTAAGCTCTCTTGTGCTAAGAGTGCCCTAGGAGGGCCGATTTCTGCTCATGGAGAAGGTTGCAACTTCTAGATTAGCAATAGGGCTGAGGGTTTGAGGGCTAATATTTGGTCGAGCTTGTTTAGGGCCTCATCTAGGCCAAGAAGTAGATCCACCCATATGTTCTAAGAAGGTCGAGTCAAGGGTGGAGAGGCAAGTAAGTAGTTGAAGTTTTGAAGGTCTGAGATCATGCTGAGTTTTCTTAGGTTCTCATCTAAGCCAAGATTTTCCATGTTACTAAACCTTGAAGGAGGCCGAGTGTGAACCAATGCTAAAGAAGGGGGCTGAGAGAAAGGGTTTTCATGAATGGAGATAACTTAATTTCAATTCATATTTTTAATGCTACTAACTCGAAGCCACATATTTGAGAAAATATGGGTTTGCTAAATGAATGATTTTTTGCATAAGAAAGAGGCAATGAAGCATATTTTTCTAGGCCGAGTTCAATATTTTTCTTTGGGAGAGGCCTGTAGCCCTATTTCTATGTGAATAGAGAAGTCGTAAGGATGTGATGTTGCTGGAAAGAGGGTTGAGTTCCCTATGGTCATACACAAAGCTAAAAAGAGGGTCACAGGCTGAGATAGGAGGGTTGCAAGCCTATTAGGAGGATTAAGGAGGGCTGTTACAAGGTCGAGAGGCCTCAAAATATTGGATGAATAGGGTTGAGTTAGTTTAGGCCTAATTAGAGGTCAACAAAGGGTTTAAGGGTTAGTAATTTTCTAAAGATAATTACTTAGCATTGTATCTCAAAGTCCGTTCACAAAAGAAGTTGTGAACAATGTGCTATAAGGGATAATGTACAATGACTTTGAATGAAAAATCCACTGAGTAGTAGATCTAGTTGGAAGATGATATATGTGAGTATTTGGAGTAGCAAATACTTAGTGAGCAACTAGTTGAGTTGTAGAAATTTGATAGAAATTACAACTGCTCAATATTTCAAACTGAAAACAAGAGACATAATTCTACTCTACCAATCTGCGGAATAGAGATCACAATTTATAACAACATGCATAGACATGCAACAAGAAAAACCACAAGTACACAGTGTTTTCTAGGGGAACCCAAATGGGTAAAAACCCTCAAGCCTCTTTTCATTAATCAAATGAATAGAGAAACTATTACAATTGTTTGGTCCATCTCTAAGTAGAACCCGCAAAAGAATATTTGTTCTCTCTACTGATTGAGAAACTCTGGCCAAAACTTAGCCAATTATATGATCCTCCAACCTCCTATTTCCTTGCGCAAATATGAGAAAATTCGAGCTCCTAAACAATAGGGAAGTCCTTATTTCCTTGTGCAATTGCCAAGGAATTGATCTCCTAACTTCCTGCAACAACTGTACCCTCAACTAGTATACAACTCATGTTACACTGGCCTCATCTCCTCCACCTCAATGATAAATTCGAATTCCATGCATGCATGAGCTATTTTGGGTTGATTGATCAGTTAATTCACATATCTTTGAGTTAGATTGTTGTACCATTGCACAATTGACCTTCAACTGAGTTTATCAATAGTTAAAGATCAGTTGACTCAATACAACTGAAAATGATTGAACTAGATTCCTAAAATTTAACAATCAACACATTAATGACTGAACTCCAAGCCCCTAATTCGAATTTACTGAGCTAATTGAGTGACAAGAGCCATGTCACACTAGTTAACTACCTCCACGTTATCATGCTGATGTGGAAATTTGATTTACTCTATTTGACTAAGGATAAAGTCAAATTGAGCCTTTCTTGCTACATTTTTTTAACACTCTCTCTTAGAAAGAAAGGGATTTTTCACCACCCCTATCCTACACTTGTGGAATTCAAATTTACCTCTTGAAAATTCATTTTTCAAGATGTCAAGATCTTTCTCCTCAGTTAATGTGGCAACATAATTCTCCTCTGCACACAATCCTGCAAATGATGATACCATATATCAATGTGCTTGGACTTGTCATGAACTACCAGATTCTCAAAGAGCTAAATGCAACTTTGATTATCACAATATATCACTTTCAGATCCATCTCTTGACTGAAAAGACCCATATGTATTTTCCTCATCCATATGGCCTCACATGATCCTTGACTTGAAACCATGTATTCAACCTATGCTGAGTTGAGTGCCATTGACCTCTGCTTCTTGCCGTACTAGGAAATTGCTGCAGACCCAACACTGAAGATAACACTTGAAGTACTTTTCCTGTTTGATGGACTCCCTGCCCAATCTGCGTCAGTGAAGCCTTGGAGCTTCACTCCCTCTATCCTCCTCTACCATAATCCATAATCGATAGTGACTATGAGTTACCATAACACATGCCTCGCTGCCTTGCAATATAGCTTGATAGGCCTCACCATAGCTTGACTAAGCTGGTTCACTGCATAACACATGTCGGGTCTTGTGTTCACAAGATACATCAAATATCCCATAAGTTTCCTGTAAATGGAAACATCAACCTTTTCACCTGAAGTGACATTCTCCTTCCTCCAGTTTCTAGCTAGAGGCATGTCCATAGGATTACAGTTCTCCGTGTGAAATATATGAAGTATTTCATAGGCATTCTTCTCCTGAGAGACAAACATTTCACCATCACCTTGCCATACTTCCAACCCAAGGAAGTAATGCATTAAGCCCATGTATTTCATCTCAAATTCCCTTGCAAGATCCTCTTTGCAAGAGTGGATCAAATGCTCATCATCTGTCAATATTAAATCATCAACATACAAAATAATAATAAGAAAGTTACCATATACCACAATGTGTTAGAGGTTCGCATCTGCTTCACTTTTGGTGAAGCCCAATCCATTGAGATAACTTCTGAACCAAGTGTACCATGCTTAGGGCGCCTGTTTGAGACCATACAATGCTCTCCTGATTTTGTACACATGTGAGTCCCGATCATATGCCTCAAATCCTTCTGGCTACTCTATGTAAATTTCCTCCTCAACAACACTTTTGAGAAAGGCAGTCTTCACATCCATCTGGTGGATTTTCCACCCCATATGTATAGCCAATTCTAGAATGGATATGATTGAGGAATATCTTGCAACTAGTGCAAAAATTTCCTTATAGTCCACTCCCTTTACTTGAGAGAATCCTTTGGCCACAAATATGGCCTTGTACTTCTTGATGCTCCCATCAGCTGCATGCTTCACTTTGTAGATCCATATTGAACCAACCATTAATTTCCCTTGTGGTCTTGGCACCACATCTCTTACAATGTTCTTCATGATGGATTAATATTATTCCACCATGGCATCAACCTAAATAGGTTGAGAAACTGCTTCCTCAAATCAAGAAGGATCTGACTCAATGAGCTCTGTCATGAGAGCCATGTAACGAATGTACCTCTCAGGTGATCTCCTCTACTTGCGCTGTGATGTAGGGTCTCCCACATTCTCCCTAGCATCCCAAAGCAATCTATCAAATTCCCTAGTTATCTTTCTCCCTATTTGGAAGATTCTAGTTGAGTGGGTGCATCCACTCCGCTTCCTGTATGATTTGGTGCATGTGGTTGCTCCACAACCTCTTGAATCTCCTACTTTGGAGTTAGAATCTCCTGCTCTGGTGGGATACTCAGTTCTTGTTCCAGAGAGCATCTCATAGCCTTCTCCTCACAACTGTCATCCTCAATGAAGGTAAACACACTTGGTAATTATGTGGATTTTCGGTGTATCCTACAAAAATCCCAACTTTCCTGGCTGAAGTTTCTTCCTCAAATCCTTGGAGACATGACAATAAATTGAAGCTCCAAAAATTCTAAAATGAGACACATCTGGCTTTCTCCTAGAGAAATCCACCTTTGGTGTGATCATACCAAGTATTCTATGAGGACTCCGGTTCTGCAAGTAGATTGCGGTGTTGCATGCTTCTTCCCATATATGTAATGGTAACCCTTGATCATGAAACATGGCTCTTGCTACTCCCACTATGCTCATGTTATTCCTTTCAGCTACCCCATTCTGCTGTGGGTTATGGGGTGCTATCATTTCTCTTCAAATACATTCTTTGGCACATAAATCCTTGAATGCATTCAAAACAAATTCACCTCCACTGTCGCCCCTAAGATCTTTCACCTTCTTATGAGTATCCTTCTCAACCAATGCTTTCAATTCAACAAATTTTGATAAAACTTCATCCTTCTTCCACATGAAGAAGATCCAACATTTTATGGAGAAATCATCAACAAAAATAACATAGTACTTATGTTTTGCTATGGAGGTTGCACAAAAGGTTCCAGAAACATCAAAGTGGAATCACTCCAAGATTGCATTTGCTATGTTATCTTGACCATGGAAATTGGATATAACATATTTTCCCAAAGTGAAACCATTGTTGACATCTTGCTGGTCAAGGGAGCCTTTAGGAAGATCAATGGTAATTTGCTGCATGATTTTTAAGGCACCATGATGTAGATGACCCAATATTCTGTGCCAGAGTTCTCCAACATCTCAACTCTAGACCTCATTTGCCTTGATGCTCAATGTAGTGCAATCTACCACCTCAAGTGTGTATAGGTTCTTCACTCGAACTCCATTCCACTTCACTTTCCCAGTAGCTATGTGTCTTAGAAAGGATTTCCTTACTGAAAATAACATCATAGCCTCTATCCTCCAATATTGCTACAAAGATCAAGTTCTTCTTTAGCCCAGGTACAAACATAACATATTTGAGGTGAAGAGGAGAGGCTTTCTCCCTCTCAAAGGTGACAGTACAAATTCCTGTATTATTGTGCCTCTCATCATCCTCCATTTCAATATGCATCGGAGGTCCTTCTCCTCCAGGCTACTAAAAAACTCCTTGCACCCTGTCATACGGAACGAGGCACCATAATAAAGGTACCACACACTCCCCATAATAATGATGACCATGCCTTCTATTAGGGTGAAGTATAATTTGAATAGTGAAGGAAATGCTTCACCTCCTCCTCCTGAAGGATTCTTGTTAGAAATCTTGTGCAAACATTTGGTTGCATAGTTCCTGTATTTGTAGCAATGGAAGCATTTTATCTTGCTCAAGTCTTTCTTCTTGCCATTATTTTTGCTGGATTTAGGTTTTCTTTGGGTCTTATTTCCTTTTCCCTTCTCCCATTTTCCAACCAATGCAACATTTTCTTCATCCTCTACTCTGGATGATGTTCCATCTATGGTATTTATCGTGAACTCTTCTTGAACCAAATCAGACCACAACCTTTCCCAATTTGGTAATTTTTCCCTTCCATTCATAGAGTCATGGTAACTGTGCTAGGATTTTGGAAGGCGTAGAAGAGCTAGGCTCACCAAGTTATCTTCTGTAAAATTCACCCCAACCCCTCCAATCTCTTCACGAACTTGAGTAAATCTCGAGAGAGACTGTGGAATGGTATCATTCTTCTGCGTCCTAATGTTTCAAAGTTTGTATTTCAGGGGCAATTTTCTATGGTCTTTGCTAGTTTCAAATAGCTCATTCATTGTCTTCCACATAGAAAATGGTGTCCTTTTTCCATGGATATTTGAGACCACATGATCTCCCACACCTTTCAGAAGAATTCTCCTAGCCTTTGCAACATCCTTCCATTCGACTAATTATTGTGCATCAGACTGCTGGGGTTTTTCAATGTTTGTTTTAACATATTCTAACACACCATTATCATTAAGCACTTCTTCCATCCAATCATTCCAGGATATGAAATTCAAGCTACCCTATAGGGCATACTCCAATCTCAGTTCGTTGAAAGACATTTTCCTGATCTTGAAGAAAAAATTGCTACACTGAAGCTGCCAATTTGAAATTCCTGAGGGACAAGTTCGAAATAATGGTTCTAATGTGATTTCAAGGCTTTGATACCACATAGAAATTTGATAGAAAGTGCAACTACCCAAGATTTCAAACTAGAAACAAGAGACACAATTCAACTCTACCAATCAACGGATTAGAGATCAAAATTTAGAGCAACATGCATAAACATGCAACAAGAAAAACCACAAGTACACAATCATTTATAGGGGAACCCAAGTAGGAAAAAACGCTCAAGCCTCTTTGCATTAATTAGTTGAATAGATAAACTGTTACAATTTCTTGCTTCATCTCTAATCACAACCTGCAAAACTATAACTATTCTCTCTGCTGAATGAGGAACTCTGACCAAAACTTAGCCAATTATCTTCTCTTCCAACCCCCTATTTCCTTGCGTAATTCCCAAGGAATTGATCTCCTAACTTAATGCAATAATTGCACACTCAACTAGTATACAACTCATGTTACAATGACCTTATCTCCTCCACCTCAGATGAGAAATTTGAATTCCATTCATGCATGAGCTATTTTGGGCTGATTGATGAGTTAACTGACAGATCTCTGAGTTAGATTTTTACGCACTGCACAACTGACCTTCAGTTGAATCTATCAATAGTTAGAGGACAATTAACAAAATACAACTGAAAATAGATAAACTAGATTGCTAAAATTTATCAACACATGCATGACTGAAATCCAAGCCCCTAACTCGAATTTACTGAGCTAAATGAGTGACAAGAGCCATGTCACACTAGTTAATTTCCTCCAAGTTGTCTTGCTAACGTGGAAATTTGATTTACTCAATTTGACTAAGGCTAAAGTCAAATTGAGCCTTTCTTGCTACATATTTTTAACAAGAGGAGTACAAGGAAGTGTCTCTCTATAGTCAAAGGAGGCAAAGGACCTACCAACTGTCAATACAAAAGTGTACTAAAAGGGTTGATCTAGAAGGACTACATCAATAAGTAAGTTATGTATTTGTTCTTGTCTATTTTTCTAGTGTGATTGCAGATTTCAAGTAGCATATTACAAGCCCTAGATTTGTATACTATGTATGTTTGCTATACTAGTGATCGAGGGCCATGATCCTTGGTACGAGAGCCCCATGATTATTTTATTGATTGACTAATAAAATAATCAAGCTTTGGGCTCAATCTTTGTGCACTAAATTGTTTTCACTATTGAATATTTCCGCTGTGCAAAGTGCTAGAAGGTTGAGGGTTGCTAATGTGTTTATGTGCTGATTAGCCTTGGAATAGATCTAGGGTCTAACGAAAAATTCAACATAAGTATAATATAAGGACATATATATATATATCTATCTATATATATATATATTATATATATCTATATATATATATATATATATATATATATATATATATATATATATATATATATATATAATATATATTATAGATAATATATATATATAATTTCCTTTAGAAAGAAACAACAACCACACATGTGCAACATTCATAAAATATGGAATACAATTTTTATGCAGTGCAACAACTATGAAAAATTAATGTAATGCTGAATTTCATGTGCCTCAATCGTGTAACACTATCCCTACATGCAAATGCTATATACCATTCATGTATACAATATCTACATATAATTATTACATACAATCCCATTATAGCCTCATTAACTGTTGTTCCCGTATACAATTCTTGCATGCAATAAATGTATTTTATTACTATTTTTGCATCTCTAGCTACCATTTCTCTTGTTTCTCTATCTGTATTTCAAATAAAAATCAATATGTTCAATCTATATTAACTTGCTCCTATAATAATTCTTTTCCATGCTATAAAAAGAAATAACCCAGTACCAAAGGTACTTATTAATACAATCCTTTGTTGATATTAACTCGACACATTGTTGTAGATATTTTCTTGTCATTTTCTTGCCAAATCATGTGCAAATTGAAACATTGTTAAGCTTTTAGTCCAATTAATGATAAGGGCTCCAATGGCCATACATAAATATGAATTTCATTGTGGCAGCACTTTTCCATGCCTAATTAAAAGAAAGTATATGAAACCTACCACTTCATTCTATTACATTCAACTTGGACAAAAGCTATAAGTTGCATCCCTTGCCTCACGGGCCATGTAAAATCTCATGTTCTCTTATTTATCTTAATCAACATACATGTTCATTCCCATAGAAAGAGAATTAAAAGTCTAGTATCATCCTATCACTAGATTAATTCTAATACTTAACTTATACTTGTAAACACCCACTGGAAATACGACATGCCACTGTTTGCAATGTCAATGGCTATTATGTTGAGCCCTTCCAATGCTAAGTAATATGCTCCTAATTATCCCTATTCGCCTTTCTATGGCAACAAAAAATCATTGCATACCACCTTGTTAGTCACGGTGATAACCAAATACACTTGTTCAATATACCACATACACACACTACACACTTTCTTATTGTATATATCAACCCATTCATATTTCATCCACATTAATATCGAGAATTTTCAACATTCATTTACTGGAAAATACATCACATTGAACATTTATAATAATCAACATGAGAAGGGTTTAAAGTGCTTTCCTTCTCATCCCCTTACATGTCATAGAAATCAACAACATAGCTGTTTTGTCTCATCACTTCACCTTTTCTTTATGAGTTATGTGTATCTCACATGGTTGTCACCATACTTTAGCATATCTACAACCTATCAATACCTCAACTATCTTGCATTAATCATTAGGGTTTATGTCACACACCCTCCTTTTATGCTTAGAGATATGTCTTCTGAAAAATATGTATTTGTACATCCTTACCTTGCTCCTATTACTCATAACAAGAGTTATTTCAATCTTCAACTTATAGATTTTTTCTTTCACCATTTACTCCAAATAAACTACATCAAATAATTTAAACTCAAAATAACTTGTCTATCTGCCTCATTTTCTCCTATACCTGTCAGGGTTACCTTGAAGAAATTCATATTCTCCCTCCACAAGCCAAGAGTCCTAATGGATTTCTCCTCTGGCTTCATCACATTCAATTGGAAACTATTAATGGACTTCAAGCATCCCAACATGTTACACCAACTACCATCTTAACTCAGTCCTTGACAATATTGCACCCATTTTTGAATTTCACATAAAGAACTACTTTACCATAAAAATCCTTGTCACTATTACCTAGGCATACATATCCACCCTGGCAGTGCAAAAAACCAGAACTCTCTAGTTCAATATTGCAATCTCAATAGAGTGCCTTCATTAAGGCACTTTATATATTTTTGTTCCCAATTAACCATTGTACTCTACTCAAAGCCCATTATTTGAGTGATCATAGTCTTGCATTAGAGGAAATTTTAGCCTAAAAGTGGTCTCCTAAGGAAAAATAATAAAATAAGAGTTATGAATTTTGGAGGGAAAAGAAGAAAACAATTAAAAAAAGTACTTTTTCTTCTTTTCCCTCTAAAATATTTACATGTACCACTTTTTAAATTTAAATGATTTTGATTGGTTTACATATTATGACATGGAAATTACGTGAAAATTTCATGGGAACTTTTAGGCTGAAATTTCTTCTAATGCTAAGTACACATCATGACCTTGTTGATCCTATTACAACCTGTCACAACTTGTTGTAATTCTTGGAATATCCTAATCACATCCATGTTGTATATATATGTTATGGCCTACCATAAAACCTGTTCAACCTGTCATGATCTTTCCATAACAACCATTATGGCCTATTTACAACCGTGTTGTGTCCCGGTCATAACTTGTCATAAGTTTGCCACTTACTGTCACAAACCTATCATATACTTGTTACATATTTGGTACAACTTGTGGTGATACCTATCGTAAAACTTGTATAAGCTATTATAAATTGATTATAACCTACTATAACCCGTTGTTAGCACTCTGTATTTTTCCTAGGTTGAGGAGGAAAAATGCAGATGTAACCACAAACCACTTTAGGCTAGAATCTAGCCCTTCTAGCATGGAGAGGGCTCTCTCACTTAGTTTAATCAACAAATAGGATATTAGGCTAGGTATTAAGCTCAAAAGGGATTTTTTTTTAGATATCCGTTGATGAGAAAAGGAGGAAAACCATTGGGCATGGAGTCATGGTCAACATCTGTTTTCTATCCAGCAAGATGATGAGAAATTACATGGTTTATCCACAGGGGCGAGGTAGGAAACTTTGGTTGTGGTTTTAGATTAAATTATTGTGGAAGGTGAATGAAGAACAAGTGAAGGAAAAGAACATTAGAGAATCAAACAATAGATGAATTCTAAAATGCTGTTCTAAAGATGAAAACATTTATAAATTGGCAAAATAACCAGAGCATCATTAAGGGTGAATTCATAGACTAAATCTTGCAAACAAACACCCAAAATTAATAATCAGAGAAACACACTTTGATCCGTATATTATAGGACCCTAACACCCACAAGGAATCTACCACTAACTTGTGACCAATCCACATGTTGTAGCTTGTTATTTCCCGAAGGAAATATGTTATACCACTTGTATCTTGGTTATACCACCTATATCCTAGTTATACCACCTATATACCTGTAACGAAAACTATATATGATCCTATTACAAAACTATCATAACTTGTCACAACCCTGCAATACCATGTGCATGAACCTATTTCAAAGCCAAGTGTGCTGCTTTTCCAATGTATATACTGTGTTATTACATGACTTGATTAATTTTTATACTCTTTTCCTTCCATCTCAGAGCACCAAGCAACATTCATAATGATATATTTATCCAGTCTCAGAAACTCTTTTATGAGAACTCCTTAAGATAAATCCCTTATTTATAACAAAAAATTAGATAACTGACAAAAGTTCAAGCATGCTCCAACTTTGGTTTGTTAAAAAAACCCTAATTCTCCCTTCTGGAACAACCCCTCAAACAATTTTCCCACATAATGAATGTATGAATTAATAATGATCTTGAGTGAATAGCATAACCTAGTGCTATTCCTCTATATTCATGTCTCGCTGTAACTATACAAATGCTCTCCACATTACCATTATAATAACAAACAATTTTTGCTACATAGGTAACAACATCCAAACAAGTCAAAATACATAAGGCATGTTTCCTCTTGTTCTCATATCACCAATATTAAAACTTCATGAGATTTTCCCATCTCCATGCATCAATCCAAATATCTAGTTGTCTCAAAGAGTTTTATCTCTAGTCAATTAACTACAACCCTCCACCATTTAAGGTAGGATTCATAGTATTAAACCCTAAGTATGAGTAGGGTTGCTTAATTCACTGAGCTAAGTCCAATCTTCCTAAGGGCCATTAGAATAGATTAATTATCTAATAACAAGGAAAAATATCCTTTCTATGGCTGCAACCTCCCTAGAAAACTCATCCAGTCTTATTTTCCAATAGCCCTCTGACAATTATACGAGAGCTTCTAATATAATATGTAGTTATTGGTACAAATTATTCTTGTATCTAAATCATACTTCCTGAAGCCAAGGGAGTTGACTGAAATTCCCTATGCTATAAACTTGTCATGAATTTTCTAATCTTCCCTCAATCAACAACCTATTTTAAGCCATTGTAACCTTGTAACTTTCGAGGAAATTTTCTTCAAAATTCCTTCCCAACTTCAAATTCTAAGTTAACCAATGTATTATCTTTGTCAATAGCTTTCTATTGAATTCTGATTCATCCAATTCTGTTATTGGGTTTGAAAGTTATGCCCTTGACAAACTCAACCTATTGAGCCCCATTTTGCCCATTTTGTCATATGTAACTTATCTTAGGGATTTCCATATAATTTTTCCTTAAATAAAAATTATAGGCTGACATTCATGCTCTGCTCAAAGACAACTTTCTTCTGGCTATTCTTTTACCTGATTCCAACTTTTGGGCTGAAAATTATGGCCGTACAAAGTTTAGGTTGTATTTCTAATGCTTGCCTGGCCTAACAAGGCTTTAATATTAAACTTGAACTAATTAATTTTACCTCCTTTGTTTTGAAATTTGGCACTCATCCACTCTCAAATTTCTTGGCTTCCCTCAAATTTCTTGTATGATATTATTCGCCTCACTCATGACATCATAGGACACATCACCAATGATGTTATCTTGAAGTCATCATGTGGGTTGGTTTCCATGTTAGCTACCATGTGGCTGATGTGGCCCTCCACCTCGCCAGCCACATCAATACGTATTGACACACGTGCTACCTACATGGCCCAACCACCTCAACACCCCAGGCGATGTCACACCTATCCATTTATGGATTCTCGTCCACATCACTATGGTTCTTTCCGTCCACATCACTGGCCACTTGATGCCCTCTTGGGCACACCCACCTGCCACCTTGGCATCCACCTGGAAATCTTGTGACAAACACATGGTGCACACATTGTATACGCCGATGGCAGCCCTTTGTGCACTCTTGAAAATTACTTCAATAAAAAAATATCACCCCACACACCTCGACAGATCAACTATTGTCAAGAGGCACAAGGATATGATGGAAAAGATCAATTGTAGGTCCCTAACCCTATGCCATCAACAAGGGAAGATGGGGGTTCCACACTCCCCATTTCCCTACAAGGTTCTACACTAAATTATCGATGACATACATTATACCACCCCCATTGGATGGCTTGAATTGATTTTGTCCACTCCCCTTGTGACGTTAGTAGGAGGCAGGGTCCATAATCATGGTTTCCTACCTGTGGAACCATGCCCCCTCTTGTGGCAAGATTTTCTATCAGCTGATATGGAAACTAGCCCATCAAGTAATGTTCCTACAATTTTTTATTATCAATGCATGTTATTCTAGAGTTAGACATGTCTCTATACTCATGGGGAGATGTTTGTTAAATAACAACACGCCCAAATTTCGTTTGTCAGCGCATAATTCTATAATTTTGGCACTTGACTCTAGAATAACATTGCAACACGCTTGATGGGGTAAGAAAGGGTTCCACCCTACAACCATTCCCCCATTCTCTCTCTCTCTCTCTCTCTCTCTCTCTCTCTCTATATATATATATATATATATATATATATATATATAAACCTCCTGTACATAGAATAATGTCCCGTGCACAAATTTAGCTTTATGAGGCTAAATTTGGAAATTAATCCCCAAATTTTCCCTTCTTTGCAATGAAATTTTCTTTCTGAGTCTTTCCTGAGCACCTATGCTCTTTTCCATGGTGAAATTTAATCGCTTCCACCATTGTGACTTTCGTCAAACAATTGGTGGGAAATCTTGCAATTACTCAATTTGTCCCTAAATTTGGCCCAAGTTGGGCTCTGATACCACCTTTTCACATCCCTAGCCCTCTACTGGGCTATGCTACTACACTCACATTTCTTAAAATTGTATTTTTCTATCGCGGAAGTGAGAAAACCCTAACATTGCCATCACTGCTCCTGCACCTGAAAGTTCCTGGTTAGCATGTATGCAATACTAAAATTCCATCAATGCAATGTTCATCACATATAAATTACATACACATAAATGCACAACAAAAATACAAGATAAGTAAAAAAAATTAACATAGAATCCTGAAACTAGGGTTTCAACATAAATTCATCATTCAACACAACACATGAACAATGCGAGATACAATATGAGCCTAGAAATCCCTGACATGTACCCAATGCCTTTGGGACCCCACCAGCTCACTAATGGTCCTCTGTAGCCAGTGCTACACTGTAAGTATGTCCTCCTATTTTTGCTAGCGCTACTAAGGCAAAACCACTTCACTTGGTATTAATTAATCCAATTATAATTGTTATTAACAATTTGCATGCAATACCATCCCTGAGCACCATATGCAATTTAAGTATAAATTCATGCAATTACACATAAAATAACAAACAACGAAATAAAATATTAAGCTCTTCAACACCAAACTTAACTAGGGTTTGCAGACACAAACATATAGGGAAATGCATCACATAATACTCAACATAGATACCCAAATTAGGGTTTATCAAGACAAATAAATAAGTTAATATATTTTCTTTATTTCT